>JAPMLY010003020.1:0-21682 GCA_026401115.1 Tetraselmis chui | reverse complement strand
CACGGCCCTCGTATCGAGGGCATAATAGACAACCATGTCGATGTGCCGTACTTGGTGCGGTAGTTTTGGTGCAATACGGGAACGATCCGATCCTATGGATCAAAATTCTTTTGGATCAAAGCTTTATAATATTGGCACTACCCACACCACATGTATAGATGAGAAGTCAACATCACCCATGATAGAAAAAATCGTCCCCCCGGCAACTTCGTCGCCATAAACAAGTTGTATCGATAATTAGTCCCGAGTCAAGCAAACGGCACCCAGTTCGTGTTTCATATTCTTCCCGCCTAAGCTACTTTGCACCATCTGAGAGGGTTTAGGGTTTACCCTGAGACAACAATCGCATTGTGCAGCGAATTGTTGTAATTCAATTTAAATTTCGGAGTGGACACGGACTCGCCGCGACAGGTCCGGATGGGATCACACAATCGCCACGCGGCAATGTGGGCCGGGCATGATCATGTCGAAGGGCGTGTGCAGCAGAAACCTTATCATCAATTGTCTAGATGGTACGGCGGGTATTATTGGTATAGGCTTTCAAATCGAGGTGCCTCCCAAAGCAAAATTGGGGAAGGCAGCAACCCGGACCTTCCTTTGATACATGAAATTTGACTCCCTTTCGGTTACAAGATACCGTTCCTCTTCGTTGTCAGTCACCCGGAGCGATGACAGCGTACTGTGTAGCGCAAGGAAGCAGAGTCATGGAGCGAGTGTATGTAACGTCAAGACATTCTAAAGTCACGTTTGCTGCATGCGTTTGAGCCTGTGTCGGAGGGGCGTGCAGGTTGGAGTAGCAATCCATCGCCGTGACCTGAATAGATTATGAAAACTGACATAGCCTGCGAATGCGAGACTGGGACGGTTCAAACAGGAGGTCCAAAAATCAAACCGGTGAGTTTTCACGTGCTGTTGTAAATCGCTTTCATGTATAACACACGCGATGAAGACCACTGATGGCTGCGCATTCGGACTGCTCTGGCAGTGCTTTCTTAAATTGATAAGAGCTACCGTCCGCTGCGCGATTCAACGAAGACATTTTGCAATTCGCTTTCACGAGTCGCTGCTTCATCGCACCCTCCGCGGCAAGAATCCATTCTGCAGCTGAGAGCCGATCCATGAAGCGGTGCCCGGTCCAAAAAGCGGATGCAAGTTTTCGGTGCAAGGTCAAAGGAGATGGGAGCCCTTTCCAAGACATCACTCCTCCACCACAGCATCCCTACCACCTCTTGTGTTGATTAAATAAACAGCGCCAAGCGTGACCGTGGCGCCGATCTGCGACACATTGACTGGCCTCAGAGACTGGCGACGACTGTCATGGCTGAAAACGAGATCCGCAATAACTCATACAAGTTAAGGGTAAGGGTTGATAGGGTTTGGGATGTGAGAGCCAGAAGCATCGCACAACAAGCCCGCTGTACCGCAGAGAGTGATCAACGGGGAAAGAGTCAGCTTGTTCATGTTAAAGCGGGCGCACCAGCTGCAACGGC
The DNA here is from genome assembly GCA_026401115.1 of Tetraselmis chui. Classification (NCBI taxonomy): domain Eukaryota; kingdom Viridiplantae; phylum Chlorophyta; class Chlorodendrophyceae; order Chlorodendrales; family Chlorodendraceae; genus Tetraselmis; species Tetraselmis chui. The sequence goes on along the minus strand of JAPMLY010003020.1, from coordinate 20,192 downwards.
GTCAGCCTTTCGCCGAGTAGAACGTATCCCGTGCCGGCGGCAAACATGGGGGTAAGGAATGTGAGACTGGACAGCTTAGTCAGGTTGCCCTATGCAGCGACAAAGCAGTCATGAGCGAAACGCACGCACACGCACACACAGACACACACACACACACACACACACACACACACACACACACACACACACACACACACACACACATGCGCGCGCACGCGAACGCGATTAACAAGCGCAGATGCTGTCAGTAAATGAGCCCATTTTTTTTCGCAGACACTCACCTCGGAGGCGTTGTAGAAGAAGACCCCGTAAGACGCGGCACTGCCGAGCACAGTGACGTAAAACAGGTTGAAGGCATCCAATCCTGTTTCATATCACACGGTCAACTGTAAGCAGACGCACATTAGCCCTGGGTGACGTGCAGAGTCTCTGCTGCTGATCAAACGACGAGAGAGCAGAAAGGGGAGGAAGGGAAACAATCAATGGACCGGGGGGCGGCGGGGGGGGGGGGGGGGGGGGGTGTACCGTCCAGCTGAGCAAGGCGCGGAAGGAGTACATCCGTCTCCTGTGCTGCTGAAATAGCGATGAGAGGGATGGAGCCCAGGATCATATGCCAGCCGGTCGCCATCACCGGATCCACATACTTCGACACCCATCTGTGAGACAGACGCTTGGCTACTTACAATTTACCCCTCACGTTTGTCAAATACGAGAAGGTCCAGGGTGAAACAGAAGAGCGCACACACACACACACACACACACACACACACACACACACGCACCTGACCATCACGGTTCCAACCGCCATGGACTGCGCTGCAAGCAGCATCCACCACTCCCCAGAGTCCCAAATAGAACTGTTTGCAACGACCTCGCCGGATGCTGCAGGCAAGCCCTCGCCCGCGAGTAGCGATGTGACGACCTAATGCCATCAGGGACATGGCGTACATGAGGATGCTGTTCGGCCATCACAGACATACTACACCCACATACTGACCTCCGTAGAGGGGGGAGTGTTGAAAGCGAAGGCCACACACCTCTGGTGGAACCTCCAACAAGCACAGGCCTGCCACCCCAACCACGAGGCCACACACCCCGAGCGTGGTAAGCGACTCTCCAAACAATAGTGCGGCCATTACTGCGACTGATAACGGCTGCGAATCGATAATCACGCTTCCAAGCCCTGCGCTGGTGCGTTGCAGCCCCTCTGCCAGGAAACCCTGACGATGCGCAGAGAGAGAAAAGAGAAACGTCAGGGGCGCTGCAGGAGTTGGTGGGAGGTATTCAATCTCGGGCCCATACGCGGTTAGGCCGTCACGCACCTGGAAGCATGCCCCATCGACAATCCCAAAGAGAGAAATGGCCAGCCATGCCATTCCTCCGCTAGGCTGCTTACGCCCAGTGGAGCTTGCCCATACCAAGACCATCAGGCCCGCGGGTAGCAGCCTCCATGCGCTGACAGCCAGAGGAGTGGTGTGTAAGCTGAGCTCCTGCAGCGTGTGAATGTATAAACACACACACACACACACACACACACATACACACATAAGCACACACATATACACTCACACACACGCACACACACACATGAACACACACACACAAACACACACACACACACACACATGAACACACACACACACAAACACACACACACACACACACACACACACACACACACACACACACACACACACACACACACGCACACCATCCACCGTGCTGTGCTGCGGAGAGAAGCTATGCAGCCAATGCGAAGGTGAAGGGGGTGAACCATACCTTCATGGAGACCATACTTGTGCCCCAAAAGAAGAAGGGCGAGATGAGAAGCAGAAAAGCGAGTGTCTGCTGAATCAGCGAAGACGCCTCTGCCTCCGCCGCCGCCGCCGGAGGCCCCTCATCCTCCGCGAGCACCGTGTCGCTATCGGCGGCTGTCACAATCGCATCCTGGGAAGTTACGCAAAACACCCCTTCGTTCTCAAAGCGGGCAATCACCGCAACGGAAGCGCCTCTGACCGGTGGGCAGGGCGACAACGGGCAGAGACTGCAGTAAAAGTACCTTATTGTCGCTCCTCTGACTGCCCACGCGCGACACGCTGCCCCGCCAGCCCGTCCGATCGGAGCGGAGAGGTCGGCGGAGAGTTGGTTTGGCACTACTGTGTGGGGCAAACTCTCGAAGAATACACTGTGCACTGTGTGCCGCCGCTGACGGCCCAGCCCAACCCCGCGATAGTCCGCGTCGGCGGCTGCCCAACTGCGGCTTGAGCGCCGGAAGGCATCCAGGCTGACGAACCGCCGCCATGCTGATTATCCGGTAGTGGTCCGGACGGTATGTCCCGTGTGAACCTCCCTTCTGGACAAGCGCCTCGAGCTCAGCTTATATCTCGCCTATATCGGACTGCTTCCGCAGAAATAAGAGCTTCGCTGCTTGCGCACCTTCCAGATTCAGTGCGAACCGCCGACAGGAGCCTGCTCGTAGAGGGCCTGGTCGTCACGCAGGGAAGCAATTGAGAACTGATGACGGAGCGATAGCGCCGAGTGTCGCGGGAAGTGTTTAATAATAAAAGACAATAATTATTAGTATTCAGGCGGGGTGTGAGGCGTATCAACGTGAATTTCTTACAAGAAAAAACACTGGAGGCCACCAAGCAAAAAGAGGGAAAAACCTAAGCCTGAGGAATAGGAAGGCGTGCCACAGCACCAGCACTGCCCTCCTGAAAAGGGTCGCGGAGATAGGAACCTAGAGTGCCATGAAGAGCAGCAGAAAGACGTGTGAGGCGTATCTGGTACCTGTCTGTACGGGCGTTCGTTGGCGAGGTAAAAATTGGATTACAGGAAAACGCGATGAGCACGGAGAGGGAAATTGGGAGGGGAAACAGAAGGGCAAGAGTGACAAGAGGATCACGGAATCCAAAGCACGGCAAAAGTTGTGGCGCGGTCTTTTCTTCTTTTTTTTGCGGTCTGTTATGAAGAGAGTTCAGAGTAGTGCGCATATTACATTTTATGTTTTATTTGTATATATATGCGCCCCCGGGATATGGGACTGGCAGGCAAACCCGAACCGGCACCCTCTATAGAGGCGGCGTTTTGCAAGCACGACTGAGAGTAGAATATGCTCAAAACAAGCCTCAGAGTCATCATCGATCATACTCCCGGCTAGGCGACGCTCGTGTGAGTGCACAACGTACCATTGCACGAGAACCGTACCGCACTGCGATAACCTCACATCGATTGTTGGAGTTTCACCAACTAAAAACCTTCCAATAACTTGCTAGCAAGAACAAATGCATTCCCGGCATTGACGAAGACATTTATGTCTTACCCTTCCGGGCATCGGCCCATTCGAGTAATGCGAGAAGGAGCAAGGCCCATCTCACGGAGCAAAACATTTCGGAAGTGCGATAAATCAAATACAAAGAAATTAATATGAGGGACGACTTGGCGCCATAAATGGAAAAAACTCGCATTTCGAATAAAATGAATGGCGTCATGAAGGAAAGGGGGACATTTTCTGGTGTACCAAAAGTGCATAACACTGCAAGGCGCGCGCATAAGCGCGCACGGGGGGGTGCGGAGAGCGGAGTTCCACTCCATGAAAGCGTGGGAGAAACACTTGCTTACAAAACTTAGTTAAGGAATGGATGAGAAAGACAGAAAGATTGGATTTGTTATGGAAGGAGAGGGAAGGAAAGCGAAAGGGAGGTAGAGGGAGAGAGAGAGAGAGAGAGAGGAAAGAAAGGGTAGAGAGGGGGTGAGAGAGAGAGAGAGAGAGAGAGAGAGAGAGGGGGGGGGGGGGGGGGGCGGGGGGTGTCGTAGTTTGGTACATGTGTGGTATGTGGCCACATATGTCAACTATGCTTATTAGGCGTGCGCTTTACCGGCTCACCGAAAAAGTAGAGTTGACATATGTGGTTACATACCACCTATGTACCAAACTACGACAGGGGGAGGGTTGAAAGAGAGGGAGAGGGAGAGGGAGAGAGAGAGAGAGAGAGAGAGAGAGAGAGAGAGAGAGAGGGAGAGAGAGAGAGAGAGAGAGAGAGAGAGAGAGAGAGAGAGAGAGAGAGAGAGAGAGAGAGAGAGAGAGAGAGAGAGAGAGAGAGAGAGAGAGAGAGAGAGAGAGAGAGAGAGAGAGAGTAAAGCTAGGGATCAAGTGAATTTTGTCGTTGTTGATGATAGTAATGTTTTGAAACGTCGATGTTGATGGGCTTGATATCTCGGATTGTCGATGTTGATGGCGTTGATACTTTGGGATGCTGACACCGATGGCACATTACGCCGATATCATCGCCGATGTATCGATATTTGGGACGATTTATCAGCATATCGGGCTTTGATAATTGATGTTTTCTGAATTTTTCGATAATGGATGGCATTTATGTTAGAGCCTTTGTGATCATGTCGATGTCGATGTCACAACCTAGCACATCGATTGTTTCACCATTATTGGGTAATGGTGATACTATCAACGATGTATCGATGGCTGATCCCTAACCTTAAGAGAGTGTGAGAGAGAGATAGGGAGGGGAAGGGGTGGTAGGGAGGGAACGAAGGGAAAAAGAGAGAGAGGAAGATAGAGAGGGGAGAGGGAGAGAGATAGAGAGTGAGAGAGAGAGGAGCGAGAGAGATAAGGAGAGGGGAGAGGGAGAGGGAGAGAGAAGGGGGGTAGGAAAAATTGGGGAGAGAAGATATATGGGGGTCGAGAGGTAGAGAAGGAGAGGGAGAGAGAGAAGAGAGGAAGAAGATGAGAGAGTACATAGAGGGGAGAGAGGAAGAGAGAGGGGGGGAGAGGAAGGGAGAGAAGGAGAGGGAGAAGGAGAGGAGAATACGAGGGGAGGGGGGGGAAGGGGGCGCTACTTTCTGTCACGAGGAGTATACTCCGTCGCAAGGGAGGGGCATCCGGTGCTTGCTGCATATGTGTACCGCTCCTCATCGTTATATAAATATATGGGATGATGGGCCAAGAACATCTTCCATGGCGTTGCTTTTCAGCTTTGGCCGCCATCTCCAACACCTCCCTCACGCCACCGATGCGCCCGTGCCCTCCTCGCCAAAAATGTTTTCACGCGTACACTCTGCCTCTTCATTGGGAGATTATCTAAGAGTATTTAGTCGCGGAAGAATATATCGGACGGGCCGAGATGGACATCTTGGCGCTAGTATCGTAGAACGATTATTTTAATAAGCCCTCCGTACATGGCTTCCCGACATTCGGTGATCGCGCGGATCATAGCTGCCGGAATCATCCCGCTTAGCCCCCAACCGTGCTAGACATGGCACGGCAACATGGCTATCAGCGCCCATATTTTAAATTTGAAATCGAATTACATTATGTAATACTATGTTTGTTGTTGTCTCAGCCTCCCTCCCCCTCCCCCCCCGACAAGGTACAAAGTACCTCTTAGTCTAGGATCAAGCCAGTCCTCCGAATATTGATGCTCCGTATATGTGGGGTGTTTGCCCCCCCCCCCCGCAGGAACTTATCATGCTAGTGAGGTATTTGATCGTTGAGTCGTTTTGGGGGGTTGCGTGCTTGTTCGACTGGGGACATTGCTGCGGCTCGGTAGACTTTGAGGAGGCAGTCTAGCTATTGGGAGGGTTGGACGTGGAGTTTGTGAACAATAAACAAGACGGTGGGTGCGGCAAGGGATTGTATATTATTTGGCAGATCCGTGCGGAGTGAAAGGAGGGTTGTTATGCTTTCAATAGTTATAGTATGCGGGGAGCCTGTGCGAATCATGACGATGGGGAGAACGTGGACTTGGGTTTGAGGCCAGTGGAGCTTCAGTATTGATACGAGGGGAGCGTATTACGTCTTGATGCTCGACGCAGCTTGGGAAAGGTTGGAGTCCTTACAATATTTCTATTCGCCAATTTAGACAGAGGAAATTGAAGTCAGTTCGCGACGATGGGGGTCGGGTTTGTGTGCGCGAGGGAGGCGTTCCTGAGGAAAAATGTGATATGGTGTGATGGTAGGAGTGTTAGGGGCGGGGGAGTGTCCATCCGCCATCCGCGATACAGTGGATAGGGCATGGATGGCGGCGTCTATTTCGGGGAGACATTCAACTCGATAAGGAGGCGAGAAGAAGACTTTCACCACAAAACGCACAAGCTAATGCTCCCACCACAATCCAACTCAAGCAACTCCCCCTCTTCAGCAAATTCACGGGGCTCGACGTCAACGCCAAAAAGTGTTGCATGACGGGGGCACTCTAGCGCTGTGGTAATGCCACCTGCAAAAACGACATAGTACTTTTTTAGAGCATCGTCTCTCCCAACTTACCACCGATGTCAATAAGGTTCCCATCCCACTCTCGACTATCTGCCACACTGAAAACTATAACGTATTGTGAGTGGAACTCGATACCTCCCTATCGTTCATCGCAAACTGCCGTGAACTGCACCGACAATCCATTACCCTCACCACCTCACTGTGGCGCTCCTCCCTTACTCAATCACGTCGCCCACGCGCAACTAGGGGCCTTTTTATCGGCAAAATCTTCACCCTTTCTCGCGGCCTACTGACTGACCCCAACTCCACACCCTCGATATGTCACCATATGCCGTGCCCTGCGGTCGGTCGTACGCCCGTTCCCTAACCTACCCCGTACCGCTCTCCACCGCCCTACCATAATAGACCTCGGTTACGGCCTACCGCATCACAACTTACACTATCCCACTATGCTTTACCTCCTTGGCTAAAGAGGCACTATTGCCCGCAACCATGTACACACCATTATCAATCAATACAACTAGTACCAAGTGGAAGTAATCATGATTAGTGCAGAACGAACCCCCCCTAACACAAAACAATTCCGCTCGAGACGACGGGGATTTTTCAGTTACATACGATGACCCTACCGATAACTTTGTCGACAAGTACTCGCTAACCAGCCAGTACTCGTATGTAGTCCGCCCCCTCCCTCTCCTCTTTTGCTATCCGAGGATACTTCTCGTCCTCCTCTACCTCCCCGGAAGACGACGAGGCCAACGTCCGTGACGAGGTTTGAACATGGATGTTGGAACGCCTCAAACACATTACCTCCGTTCCGCGCCACGTTCGTATCCGAGTGTATAATAACCTCGCCATACATAGCTCCACATGGTGCGCTCCCCACATACACAACTTATCTACCGACTTTTCACTCCCGGAACATATAGAATGATAGACTCCCTCCTTGCTTACATGTATTCGACTTACCGGAAAGTCATTGTTAGATTACCGACCGCCGGAGCGGTAACACCCATGATGTTCATAATCACGACCAAGCAGCTAACCTTGCCGCCGGGAGGCCTACACGCCACCCACCCCCACGCGGACGAACGATCTAAAAACATGGCTATGCTCCAGCAAACCCACATCGTCTGGTATGTTTTATCCCCCTTTCTCGGCCGCTCCGCTCCATCGTCGGTTTCCCGGATCTACCCTCGCTCAATCTCGCGCAGGGAGCCTTTATGCTCCGCTGCTGCCTCCTAGACAAATTCTGCATCCTCCTCGCGGACCCGCAGGACCCCAACACCTACTCTGAAGCCGCCGTCCTGAAGGACATGCCGGAATTTGGACAATTGCTATTCAAGACAGCATTCGTTTCCAACACCTTGGCTCCCCTCCAGCCCGTAAAGGCGAAGTGAAGTGTTTTTACCCCCCCGCGCTCCCCATACCTGACAACCCGATTCAGTCCTAGAACGGTAGGTACAATTATGTACCGAATTCCCCACTCGACCACTGCATGAACCACGACGCTAATATCAATAGTCTCCCACGGTCGCCAGCCAAGTACATCGCAAATCTTGGCAAGAGGCCTATACGCGGTCTTGATACAATCCACATCCTCTCTTATGCTGCCAACATTTGACGATATAGGCCGACTCGAGAAATTCCATTGGCTTTCGAAATTCCTTGCGATCAACACTTGCCATCAGCATTGCGAAACTCAAGCAATACCTAGACAAGCGTTACGAAGGTGGTATCGAGGGTGAAACGGTCCTGCACCTTCTAAACTGCTTCATCAACGAGTTTCCGGACGTACTCGAGTCGGTGTACAATGAGCGTGGACTATATACCGCTGTCGAGCAGCGTGTGGTGGACGCACTGCGTGAGCATTGGACAGTCGCGCGGGCCTCTTTCGTTAGGGTAACGTACCAGATCACTTGGCGTCGCAATGATCTGATACACGCATTAGGGAAGAAGTGGAACAAAGAGACCGATGAGCACGAGGTAGTCTTGTTGCCGCACGGCACGCGATTTCCGTTACTGCCGAGCAAGAATGACGTTTGGCAGTGGGAGTCTAGAGTCGCGGAGCTGTCGGGGTTGCAATTGTTAGACAACAGTAAGAGGGCCACGGTCGACGTGATTCATGCACTTCGCAATAGGTTGGTGGAGCTCCGTGCTAGGCAACTACCGCCAAGCAAGGTTATCGTCATCCAGTTTTGCGGTGCTGAGCTGAGTTGATGTAGTAATAGTTAACATACAAAATAGGCGTTTGACTTTCTGTACACAATATAACACGGGGTTGTTTTTTTCCATTCAGTGAAATGTTCGTGATGTAATTTTTGTTTTTTTAAACCATGTGACGGCAGTGTGGCCTTCAAGATGGGTCATTAAGGCCCCGTGCTTGCAATCCTCAAGCATGTGTTGAACAAGGTTCATGTAAATTGATTCGTGCTAGAAGGTTGGGGCTTCAACAACATCCGTAACGGTATGAAAATCATGGTGTAGGAGGCACATGATAAGTATGACCATTTTGTTACGCAACTTCAAGCGATCAAGCAATAGCTGAGAGAACTATGTGATGGCCTAGGCATGGAGCTGCATGGCACAATATGCACCTCCGAGCTCATCCTTGGAGGTGATATGGCGTTTCATGGTGGGGCCTTTGGGCATGTTGGGGCAGCATCTAGCGAGCAAAACCCCTATTTTGGACAAGGACCTATTTTGAATAATTAGCGGTTTAGGCCTAACTTAGCCCACATTGCCGAGGTCATTTCGAGCCATAAACCCTACCATAGAACCCCCTTAGAGACCCTATTGAAGGGCTGTGATGGCGGCTGGTCGAGCTGGTCGCGTTGGTCAGTGGAGGAAGGACTCGTGATGCGACCTGCTGACCAAATCGCACCAAAAACACCTATCGATTTCGACCAACCCACTCGTAAAGCGTGTAAATCACTTCAATTATGCTTTGAAGCACCCCATATTGCCCACATATCCATTATCCAATAGCCTCGCAAGCCTCTTGTCGTCTGTCGACTCTTACGTGCTGATGGTGCGCCCGCTTGCCGGTATTTGGGGTTACGTACATACGGCCCCCTTATTTTCGTTTTTCAAATTCAACAAATATTCTGAGACTTGGCAGCGACCCTCGCTCTACACCATCGACAACCGCTATGGGCAGCGGATCCCTACCCGCCCGTGGTAAATATCGGGCCTACACACAAGAAAACCTCGCTTCCGCAGTCGACGAAGGTCGTCGAGCAGTGGCGAGTGGCAAGGCAGGGAGTAAAGGTCATACTCTCTCCGGCATCGCAGCGAAGCACGGTGTTCCGTGGCCGACCCTCCGACGCGCCATACAAAAACCTAACCTAGGGAAATCAAAGCCTGATAGGCGAAGTGGACTGACCAAGGAGCAAGAGGCAGCCCTCGTGCAAGCTGTGGTGGTGCATCACTCAGTGGGCCAATGTCTCACCACCGATGATATAATTTACAAAATCAACCAAATAATTCAACACGTCCCCGGCTATTGCCAAACAGCACTCGCCAAGAAGTGGCGCGATGGAATAGGCCCTTCAAGAAAAAGGGCCCGCCTTATTTAGCAGACGCAGTGACGTCCTTCGTCCACGTGTAGTCGACCACCTGGACCCGCAACGTGCTCGAGTTCCGGAGTCAGCCGTGAAGGACTTCTTCGACCAGCTCCAAAAAGTTTTTAGTGAGTTTCCGAACCTCCCGCCTGGCAACATTTGCAATCTAGATGAGACATGTCTACAACCCTTGCCCAAGAAAAAGAAGGTGTGGGCGCCAAAGGGAGCGAGGCGCAGCCACGCCAAGGGAAATGAGTCCCGGTTTAGTCTTACCTGTTTGATGACCATCTTTGCAGACGGTACCAGTATGCCTCCCTTTTCATCGTCTAAGGAAAAAAGTACTCCCCGCCTTGGTTTCACGATCCTGTCCTTGTGGCCGCGCTCCGTTCTGCTGGCCAAGTCCGAGCGGGCTTAACCGTCCAGGGCAACGCTTGGATGGACACTCCTGTTTTCTTGAAGTGGATCGAAGAGTCTTTCCTACCACACACATCAAGCAAAAGGTCAGCTAAGACGCCATTGTTGTTACTTATGGATAATTTTGGCGCGCACATCAACCACGAAGTAATAAGGAAGCTTGTGGACAACCATCTTAAAGTGGTAACTCTACCACCCCACAGCTCTCACCTTCTTCAAGCGTTGGACGTGGGCATCATGCTTCCCTTCAAGAAGCACATGGACAACGCGCTCGCTGCGCACAAGAACATGGATGGAGGGGGGGGCATAAAGGAGAAAGATCTTATCATTTGTTTATTCAAGTACTATGAATGCCATGGTAGATCAGCAACAGGCATGCCCTATAACTGCTTCAGCAAAGCACTAAGATCACACAACATCATGTCTGCTTTCCAGGACACAGGTGTTTGGCCCTTAGACTACAACAAGGTGAAGGGATTGGCGTACCGCCAGGACACTTCCCCCAGGCTCCTCTTCACGCCACTCAGCAAGTAGCGGAAGTAACGTGGCAAGCAACGATCCAGGGGCTAGCAGAGCCCAAATCCAGGCGCCTACAAGAGCCGCTGCTCTCGCAGGGGCCGAAAACATCATCGCTAGCAGCACCGCTAGAAGCCGAGCTCCTCCGACCCAAGAGCCTCCAATGGAGGAGGCAGCGAGGCGCTACCTTATGTACACGAGGATGGCCGATCAGGCCAAGAGGGATATGGAGGCCTTGTCGGGCATGGATGCTTGGCAACCTGCCGTGGAAGACATCTTACGTCCCGATCCTCTTGTTGTCGGCCGGAAGGGGCGCGCTGAGGCACAGTACGCACAAGTTTTCACATGCGAGGAGACAATACTTCTGACAGAGAATAGGGACAAGCTCAGACGGGACGGGCCTGACCTGAAGACACTCCTATCCAGTGCCGTGACAACTTTAAAAACAGAAATGAAGAGGTTAAGGTCGAGTTGGGAAGCTGTCCACAAGAAGGCGAGTCAAGCTGACGTGATCCGAGAAAAAGTCGGAAAGTTCCTCGCGCGAGCAGAGGATTTTGCCGACGCCGGACAGCCTGGCCCTGTACGTGCCGCCCTGAAAACCATTGCGAAAGAAGAAAGCACGCTCAGCAAATTAAAGGTGGAGGCCGAGAAGCTAATGGACAGCGTTCCAGACATGTTATCTGCGATGGAGGGTGCGCGCTCTACTGTTGATACCTGTCACGAAAAGTACGACTACCTCTTGCAATGCGCGGGCAAGGAACCCTTGGATCACCCAAAGAACACCGACCCTAACCTATACGTCGAGACAGAGACACTATGTGACAACGCTGCTATTGCCTTAGAGCGTATTGAGGCTGCTGTGGTTGAAGTGGAGTTCATGTGCGGAGAGTGTCAAGACGAACTGGTAAAGCGGGCTATCAGTCAAAAAGGCCGATATCTCGGCGGCCCGCAAGAGACACGCTATAATGGCGAACTCACGAGTACCCAAACGTTTGGCTCTCGAGGACATCTCTAACCATCAAAACAACGGCCTCACTGTCAATGAACCTGTTCCGCTTGGTAAAGACGGTGCAAGCGTCCTTTTGTTAGCTGCAGAGGCGAGTGAAAACACGGAACTCGGTGCTGGAGCGGGAGGTACCAGTAATGTCAACATGGGCGCACCTCCTTGTGGCGGCGAGTCTTCGCCCGACGCTGCACTTCCTTCCGAGGGACGTGCACCGAAAGGCTTGGCTAAATTACTCGAGGAGTTGTAGGCCGCTCGTGGGTTATAGGGTGGCCTTATAAGGTCAGGATAGCGTGCCTCGTGAGTTTTTGTCCAAAATAGGGCCATCACGCAGTTCTCACCCATCCTGGCCGACTCATCTTGTCACCGCCGACAGCACCGCTACACGCCGAACCACAGGCTGAAATTTCACAGGTATTTAGGCTAACCCTAGGGCTTTTCCTTGGACGAAACCGCGTTTCCGAAGCCGTACTTGTGCCATTGGTGTGGCCTGCGCGTGAAATTGCATGGGGATCCGCCCCCGTCCGACAATCAACAAGCGCGACATGACTACCAATTCAACAACTTCGGACAGCGGCACTTGTGCCCCCCGGCTATGATGATGATAGACCCACTGGACATGATTGGGGCAGTTTTCACGCCGGAATCCATGTTTGCCCGCACGTGCTGTGACACATCGTCTACAAGAGGTGTAGCAACGTGGCAACATGTCAAGCGGCTGTGAAAGCATTCGATGTCATCGGACTGCCGGGGATGGAGTGTTGTAAGTAGAACCCATTAGTTATTAGTTAGAGATAGCTATTGTAAGCTAGTCTAGATATGATCAGTACATGCATGTCTAGATCGGACACACCGGTACACGATTTGTTTCGATACCGAGTTGTCGCTAGGGGCGCCCGCCGGCGGCCCCGGAGGGGGGTGCGCTCGCAGGCCCATCGGCATCCCATGACCTCCCCGTGGTGGGCGCTGGAAATCCCGTAGCCGTGCCATACCTGGCACGGAAGGGGGCTAAAAGGGCCGACAACTCGATCCGCAGGATCAGCGTCTATCGGGAAAGCCCTATAGAGAGGGCTTTTGAAATAAGCAATTTCTGTGCAATACCGGGACCAAGATCTCCCGCTCGGCCCGTCCGATTTGTTTTTTCGCGGTCTCACACTACTGGGTATAGTCCTACTTTGAGGGGGTGGGGCATGTAATCTAGAAGTGTTTGATGGCGAGGAGGATACGGCCGGATCAGCGGTGGGACGCGGGTGTTGAAGCCGGTGGTGGACAGCTGGGAAGCCGCGCCATGAAAGAGCGCTCGCTAGCCATCGACCACCCATGAGCCGGTCGAAACTCGCCGGGGGGTGAGGCACGACATGGCGCATGCCGGTGGCCGGTCGCATGCGGAGGAGCGGCTATGTGAGGCGGTGGCGATCCTCAAGATTTGCCGCCGCCGGAAAGTCATGTACGGAGGGCTTTTTCGGAAACTAAACTAATGTCCGTACCCGGGGTCGAGCTAGTTGGGGAGCAGCACCAGAGCAGGGCGCTCACTAGCGAGCCGCTGCGTCGACAAGTTACATCTCCCGGGGGGAGGAGTAAGCTTGGGCGACAAGGAGGCCGGTCGCGACGGAGGAAGCGACACGATTTGGCGCCGACGACTTTCCGGGTCGGCGTCGCCTTAAAACCCCGCACGGAGGGTTTTGACTAATTTCCGTGCACCCGCGGCCCGACGGATCCGACTACGGTGACCTCCCCCCCCCCCCCCCTCTTCGACACCCATTACCCCGACAGACCTACAGACTCTTGAGTGTGGGCCCAGGTGGGCGCGGAGGCCCCCGCTCAATAAAGGCTACTCGGTGGACGCGCGATCGGAGAAGGGAGGGTACGGGCGAAGGTCGGGCTATTTGACTGGTACCCGGGTACCGGACAGAGAAAAAACCGAGGAAATGAGCGGGGATAATCCAGACGCAGAGGCAGGAGCGCCAATGCTTTTCTATGTATGTGTGTCGCGCCCCCCCCCCCCCCCCCCCCCCCCCCCCCCCCCCACATGCGCTCGAGGTGACGGGGGACCTTGACAAGGAGGACCGTCGCGTCGGTAGACGCGGTAACGATCTTGGGGCGGGGCTTACGGGATGCGGCGGCGGGATCGACGAGCGACCACGTGAAGAGGTTTTTTTTGCCAGCCTTTTCCCTCCTATCTTCGGCAAGACCGAAGTCACGCGGGAGCTAGATTAGACTGGCCCGTCGTCCCTCCCTAACGCCGACCGGCCTAGGCCGGTCGGCACCCCGGTTCGGTGGGAGCGGGCCGTGCATCGTGAAGGTCGAGCAGCAATTTGGTTTTGCATTTCGTGACAAGTGGATTTATTTCTAGATATGTTTTTCTTGAATTCAAAATTACTATGTTGGTACTGCTTTGGCGGGGGGGCTGTGGCAATCGCTGTGATTGCTTACAATTCTTTAACTCCCGAGGAACGTCGACACACATTGAAGCTAGGTGTGTCGATAGGTGTACCTGGTCGAAGAGACACGGGCCCAACTTGCTCATACGTCATGTATGGCTAGGTAGAGTGGCCCGATCGATGGCCTCCGGTCCAATTTGCCGGCTCGCTGTGAACAATATCAATTTCAATTGTCGCTAGGCTACACCTCCTCCCTTTCTTTGTCCCGACACCAAGCCTCGGGCTGGTTGTCTTTGTGACTGTCCTATATGCGTGATTGTAACCACGTATACGCTAGTTACCTTCTATATTGAATATGTATGCACGGTTCAACATGTTATGGGCCCCCGCCTCAAGTCACTCACGCGCGACAACTCTTTTCGGCGAGCTGCAATCGACAACCCCCCCGCGGAAGGCAAGTTTTCATAGCAAGATAGTACTTAAACCATGTAGTCGGAGTTACCGCCAGTATGATAACTGCGTTATCAAAACACCACGACACCCCACCTAAGTTAGTTGCCCGAGGACGTCAATCAGCGAACCACACACGCGCACTCGCCGTGTGTGGTCACGTTGCACACATGTTGAAGGTGGAGAAGGGGGGGCGCACTGGTGGGTGAATAAGCATACCTAGGTGCACGACAACTTTAAAAAAATGTACTTCAATGTGCTTAAAGTCACAATATATTTCGATATTATTATTAGCGAGCTAGCCGCTAGCGCGACGCTACACAAGTTGTGGCCGTGGCCGCATCTCGTGCCCGACACTGGGTGGAGGATGTAGAGAAGGTACTTTGAGATGCCCCGGGGCATCAAGCCAAAGGGGCCGTCGGGCGTCATGCCGTCTCTTTGAAGCCACTGTTAGGCACGAGTGCGGCTAGTGGGTTTTACCACTGCATGTCGCTACCTATCAACGCCGTCGCTCACAATGGCGTCAAACCCCGCATGGCGGAACAACCCGCCATCACCCTTGACGGCCTCGGGACAACCTTATGCTCCGGCAGCGCCCCGGGCAGTCACTCACAAAATACGTACACTTCATGCGCCAAACCTTCGACGACTACAACGAGACCTGTGAGATGACATATATATATCTGCCACACCTCCGATGCAAGACCTCCGTACCTCGAGATGCCGTAACTCCGCTGCCACCCACCCCCACCACTTGGGACTCTTAATGTTGCGTGGAATCTCGAGCACGGGTCCCTTCGTAAAGGCGAAGCAATGTGTCATAAACTCTATTGACACGAACTACCTCCTATCCGCTGACGAGGTGATGGACCGGCAAAACCACTCCCACGACCACACCCGCGTCCTCACCGATCAAGACTGCAGCCCATACGAAACCTCTATCCACGGTTGGACGATGAATTACTAGCGTGGTGCCGAGCGCTTTATACACGCTCTACTCTTTTTTACGTGGGAGTAGGTTGGACTAGCGTTGCGCCGAGCGCTTTACACACGCTCTTCTCTAGTGTAACTTGTTGGAGGGTCCATAACCTGTCGGAGTCGGGAACGGATAGTTACACGTAGGTCGTGCCGGCCCCACAAGGGAGCCGGCTGTGGCGACTAGGGAAGTGTGAAGAGAGAGATGGCGGCCGGCGAAGGCACCGGCAGGGCCGGCCGACCGCCACTAATAGGGAATAGAGTACCGCTAATAGCATAACACTAAGTACTAGGATGACAAATAGCTACCTTGTATATAAGTACTAGGCAACGGGATGCTAGTGCTAACAGGGCCCCACACGTGAATGACGCCAAAAAGGGCGGCCACCAAATTTGGATTTCGGGCCCGGAATTGCAAGGGCTCAACAACTATCAAGCTAAGGAACTCCTACACTCCGCCCTCGCATGTCTTTAGGATAGCAGCTACTCCGTCCTCCTCAAACCATGCAAGACCATATCTACACTCGAAAGGGCCATCGACTTAGTCTTTATCCATGTCCGTCTCCTGGCCGTGGTCCTCACCGAACCCCTCGACACCATGCACAACAGAATGCTCACCACACAACCAACCATTAAACATGCCGCTCCACCCACCACCATTCACCCATATTGGCTTCCTCTCTTACTACCTCACCTCCCCCGTTCCCCCACTATCTTTACCCCCAGCATCCGACCACCCCGCATCAACACCACCCCTCCCCTTGCTCCCACCACACACATCGAAGCGGACTACCTCACCCCCTCGGACTACCTCTACCCTCCATGCGACGTCACACGCATTATCTCCAAACATGAAGACATTGAATACGGTCTGACACAATACATGGTTGAATGGGCCCTGGAACACCTCACGGAATGGGACATCCAACTTCAACTCGACGACGGCTTCCGCCTCATCACCTCCACCCCCACCTAGGTATGTCTCCCCACCCTCCCCCTCCCTATGCTCTATCTGCCACGACCCCCTCCACCGAGACCCCGCTTCATATTGCGACACATGCCCGCACTTTGCCGTCCACGCCCAATGCCGCCCCGCTTAGGGGCCCGACACGTGGCGATGCGAGTGGTGCGAACGTGGCGAGATGCACGACCTCACCCGCCTACGCGAGGTCAAGTGGACCCTTGCCTCCAACTCCACGACACCATCAGTGAGACCCCCTCCGGCCTCAGTGCCCTCTCTGCCTTCAATGCCGGCTTCGTACCGACACATCTCCCAACCTCTCCGACCCCGGACCTACCCCATGGACGCACCCCCTCATCTCCTTCAACCATGACCCAATCAACCCTGACCTCGACATGCTCCCCACCGGCAAATTCGCCATCCACAGCCACCCCAACCTCCACGACACGACCATCCATTGCAACCCCGACGGCCGCGAGGTCATAGCCTTCTCCGGCCGCCGCAGCCGACACCTCTACCAACTCTTCCACCCCGACCTCACACACCGCACCTTCGAAGAGGAGGTCTACCACCTCATCAAAAGACTCGGCTCCCGCTCAAAAATCTATTCACCGACACCCGCCACCACCACACGCAATAGATGGGCCACTCGTGAGGACATCCTCTCAGCCCTCCGCAACACCTTCCATACCCAAACCGAACTCTACTCAGACCCCCTCAACAAATCCCTGCATTCCCACAATTACCACTCACTCTACCCATAAGACGTCATCTTCTCTTCAAGCGGCAGTAATGCACGAAACACCTAGCACGGCACTAGCATCGCTAACCCAAAATACGACCACGAATGCATGCGCCGCGCCATGGAACACGCCATCACCAACGCCCACTTCACCGCTACCCACTCCCCCAGCGCCACCATCTTCATCCTCCCACGATGGGTACACACACCATACCGCCACTCCAAGTATATCACCTTACCATGCACCCACAACCTCTACACCCTCCCTAACGACGCGAACACGTTCCTACCCCCCAACCAACACACCGGCACCCCCACCCCCACACCATTCGGCACAAGCTAGATGGTGGACATCTACCTTGGCGCCAAACTACTTGCCCTATCCTCCATGCCCTCTCACACGGCTATGACCGCACTCCACAACACACTCGAATACATTTACGATACACACCTCCCCTTCCCATCCATCTCCATCCCAACCCCTCTCACTTCGCCGATTATACACCGCACTCAGCAAGCATCTACCACCGATCCACCAACCCCGCCCAGCCCATTCCCTACCCTCTTTCAGAGCGCACAACACTGACCTCCTCCGCCACACGACGTGTTCTCCCTTGGAACTGGCAGGACTTCGTATGCACGGACGGTTCCAAGAAGGGAGGCTCCCCCCCCAACCCCCCCTTGGCGCGACTGTCACCCACCCCGCCTCGGACACACGCGTCGACATTCTTGTGACCTCCACCCCCCTCCCACACCATCAACCATGCATAACTCGCGGGCATATACATAGGCCTACAACTAGGACACACACACACACACTTCCTCACGGACAACGTATGTTCAGTCCGCCGCATCCAAGGATACATGAACTGCCCTAACATTAACTATCACCACATCCACCGCGACACTCTCGAATCAATCACAAACACCATCTAATCACGATGAACATATGGAATCCAAACACATCTACGCAAAATCAAAGCACACACTCACTCTATCGGCAACGACCTCGCCGACGCGTTCGCTAACCTCGTTGTAGACGGCCACCCGCCAGACACGACCTACACCACAGGTTCAAACGTGTCGATAGGCACATGGACATGGCCATACACACTCATACCCCAAACACTAGGAGAACCCACGCCCTACATGTACACCAACCTCAAAACGGATGCGCACAGCTACGACACCAAACACACACACACACACACATACACACACACACACACACACACACACACACACACACACACATACGCCCCTTTCCCACACCACCAAACACGGTGCCCTCCTCGCCCGCGCCACGGAGGACGGAGCAGACTTCAATACTAAAAACCACAAATATACAGAAAAATACTAGAACATACATAATACTAAATAAACACAAAATACTATTTTTTTAACTAAATAAATACAATACTAAAATAAACACACAATACTAGCCAATATCTGGTTCGCACACAAACAAGAGTTCATGTGGGGAGTACACAACTCCCGCCTCCTCTCACACAACCCCACCTTGCGTTGCCCTGTGAGCTGTCAACTAAAGAGCAACGGCCATATGGCCGGTAACTGCCCCTCTATGTCCGGCCTTAGAAAAGACCGCCATTGTAGCGCGCTGCAACTCCTCCTCTCCATCTTGGAACGCTATAACGGAGGCCGATGGGGGACCATCACGGTAGATTTTGGTAGCAAGCCCATCAAATCACTCTATCCCCCCCCGCCCACCCACACCCCCCTTGACTGCCACCCCTCCCATCCCACCCACATGCCCACCCGCCTTGTGGCGGTTAGCCTTCGGAAAGCTAAGTGCAAACACAAATATGTTCTGCTCTATTATGTCGCTGCTATGTCGCTAGGTGAAAGTGTAGATGGAGGGAGAATTGAGAAGATGTCTCAATGTTAGTGTTTAACATTAGATTGTAATACATCAGATGGAATTGTTAAAAGGTTATGTCACCTCCCTCTACTGCACTAGACTTAATAGCTTTCCGCCTAGATAGCTTGCACCTTCTTATGCTCGGTCCTCGTCCTAGGTAATAGGGCTTTCCAACCGTCATCGACAAACTAGCGACGCGGCTCGTCGAGTCTGGGGAATCACATTCTGCACTGGAAACCTCGCTTGGCGCGTCATATGGTTGGTGCGTACTTATTGTGCGTAATTGTACGTACCGGGAGGTACTGGTAGTACATTACGCATCGAAACCCACGCTAAATTGCAGCAGCGACGTACCCACGTTGTACGTCCTTCCGATGGAAAAGCATGAATTGTACTTAGTAACGAGTACTTGTACAATGTCTTGCAATGTACAATTGCATGATGGTACTCGTCATACGCATGGTTGCTGCTAATGAAGGCCTCTCGCCCGACTCCCTCACCTCTTGCCATACCATCCTGCATGAAGACATCCTCCCCTCTGCGCTACGTCCCCCCGCTCACAAACCCGACTTCACCCAACTCCTCGAACCTAGATTCGTTTGTCACTCAAACGGTCAACGACGATATTCCTCGATCAAAAAGATTCAAATACGGGAATGGAAGTACTGCAATGACCACAACCTCTCCCACGCCGCTCAAATGGTTTGCGACAAATACACCCCCTAGCTAATGCTATTCGACAACATTGGCCGGGCATCACCGTCGACATGCTCTCCATGATCACGAGCCGCACATGTACCCCTTACACCTCCACCATGGCCATCCTCACCTCCCTCCTCACCCTCCGCAGAACCCCCCCCCCCCCCTCCCCCCGACACATTTGTCTCAAAACACGACTCGATACCACACGCATCGTAACACAACTCTACTTGTACACTATCCATTGCCTGCACTATCTCCTTATCATTTATCGCATCAAATCCCGCACGACCACACACCGCACCTCCGATTACCGCACCCAAACACGCCCCTTATTGATAGCTTCCAACCTCACGTACGACGCACTGCTTGGGGGT
>JAPMLY010003019.1:0-30217 GCA_026401115.1 Tetraselmis chui | reverse complement strand
CCCCGACAACTACACCATCGAACCCCGCGGAGACCCCTCCCTCACCCTCGCCGACATGATTACCCGCGATACATTTGATAAAACCCTCAATTCGCTAGGCACGGGCAAAGCCCCCGGCCCCGACGGTATCCCCAACGAAATTCTCAAATTTCTACCCCCGGAGACCCGCTCCGCCCTCTTCTCCCTCCTATCCCTCCTCGCCCACAATTCCTACACACCCCCTGAATGGTGCCACAGCACAACATGCCTGCTACATAAAAAGGAGACCCCACCCTCCTTGACAACTACCGCCCCATCGCCCTCATGAATAACCTTCTTAAGCTGTGGACCGCACTAATCAAAGACGCAGGCTCGAAATACGCCGAAACCCACGGCATTCTCAGCGACCAGCAAGACGGCTTTCGAAAACACCGCAACATCCACGACGCCCTCTCCTCCATCATCATGGCTATGGAGGACGCGAAACTCCACAATAAAGACATATACGTCATGTACGCGGACTTCAAGGGTGCCTTCAACGCAGCGGACCACCGCATCATGTTCAAACACATGCGCCAACTCGGTATGCCCTCCACCTTTGTAGACACATGCGAACACCTATACGGGGTATCATCCACCGACTACAATACCCCATACGGTCCCACCCCCTCCATCGACATAAATCGGGGTACCCTGCAGGGCGACACCCTCTCCCCCTTTTTATTCACCCTCTTCCTCGAACCCTTCCTCCGCTGGCTCACTGTGGGCAGCCGGGGCTATCGCCCAGGGCCCCCAGCCACTAACGTCGACCCCACATAACCAACCGCCACATACCCAGGACACGGATTCGCCGACGACCTCAGCCTCGCCACGGGCTCGACCCCAAACATGGCCATCCAACTCCGGAAACTCTCCCTCGTCAGCGCCTACACATGTATGACCGTCAACATCCGAAAATGCTGCATTACCGGAGCCCTTTGGCGTACAGGCAACGCCCTCTCCCTAGCCAACATCGCCCTCCTCACATCCCGCCTCCAATCACAATTCATCACCATCAACTCCATCCCGGCACCCATCCCCTCCATAGGCCCCTCGGACACATACCGCGTCCTAGGGGTCGAACTCAACACCTCTCTCACCTTCACCAAACACTGGCACGAACTTAAACGCACTACCACATCCCTCATCAACGCCCTCTCCTCCTCCCTACTAACCCAGTCCCGCAGAATACGCGTCATCCGTGGCCTCCTACTCGGAAAACATTTTACCCTCCAACTTGGCCTCTTCAGCGACTCCCAACTGGACACCCTCGAAGGTCAAATCTGCCGCGCCCTCCGCTCCGCCGTCTCCTCGGTACGCAACCTCCCCCGCACCGCCCTCCACCGACCCACCTCCGACCTCGGTTACGGCCTCCCCTCCCTTAAAGCCCATGCCGCACAACTCACTGTCTGCCACCTCCACAAAGTGATGAACTCCCCCGGATATAGGGGCCACATGGCCAGAGCCCACATACACACAATCTCCACCACATACTCCCACTGCCCCACCGAATCGATAAAGTCAGGTAGACTCTCCCCACCCACGCTCAGATGCCTAGTGCGCGCCCAACGCGATGCCGGGACTCAGTTTCACAACATCCCCCCCCCTCTCCCTCACCAACCCCATTGCCTCCACAAGCCGCACCCACTTCACCCGCCAGGACGACGCGCTCCTTGCATCACTCAGAGACAGAGCCACGCACATCACCGACCCTCACACATACAAGCAAGCATACTGCGATTTCTCACCCCGCAAGACACACACCTCCCTCCTCCCCCGTCTTAACCCCCTCTGGCAAAATCACATAACCAAATGGTCACAAGTCCTCCTCCGCGCCAACCCTTCCTCCTTCATTCTCAAATCCTGCCGGTCCATCTCCAAACTCACGGGGTCCACCACTTCCCTCTCTATCCCAATTCGCCTTCTTGCCGCAATCCTTACCGAACCCTCCGATACCATCCACAACCGCCTCCCCGTCACAAACCTCACCCCCAAACAAGCATCCCCCCCCACCACCCTCCACCCTTCCTGGATTCCCCTCCTCACATCACACCTTCCCCGCCCCCCTCCCACCCTCTCCCCCATTACCCACTCCTTCCGCACCAAAAACTACCCCCCCACTGCACCCATCACGCACATAGACTCGACATTCCTCACCCCCTCAGACCACCACTTCCCCCCCTGCGACGTAACGCGCATCATTTCCAAACACAAAGACACAGAATACGGACAAACACAATACATGGTCGAATGGGCCCCGGAACACCTCACGGAATGGGATATACAACTCCAACTTGACGACGGCTTCCGCCTCATTTCTTCCACCCCCACCTCGGTATGCCTTTCCACCCCCACCCCGCCGATTGCTCCATATGCCACAACCCTCTGCACACAGAACCCACCTCCACCTGTTGCACATGCCCGCACTTTGCCGTCCATTCCCAATGCCGCCCCGCCCTAGGTCCCGCCACATGGCAATGCGACTGGTGCGCTCGCGGCAGGCAACACGACCTCACCCGCCTCCACGAAGTCCAGTGGGCGCCTTGCCTCCAACTACACGACACCATCAGTGAGACCCCCTCCGGCCCTACCGCCCTCACCGCATTTTACTCCGGCTTCGTCCCCTCCACCACTCCCATCCTGCCAGAACCCGGACCCCCCCCATGGACACATCCCCTAGTCACATTCAACCACGACCCCATCAACCCCGACCTCGACATGCTCCCTACCGGTACATTCGCCATCCACGCACACCCATCACTACACGACACCACAGTTCTCTGCACTCCCGACGGCCGCGCGGTCACCACCCTCAATGGCCCACGAGTCCGCCACCTCTACCAACTCTTCCGCCCCGACCTCTCCCACCATACGTTCGAAGAGGAGGTCTACCACCTCCTCACTCGCCTAGGCTCCCGCTCAGAAATCCGCTCACCCACACCCGCGACCACCACCCGCAATAGATGGGCCACAAGAGAGGACCTCCTCTCAGCTCTCCGTCACACTTTCCACATCCAGACAGAGCTCTACTCAGACTTCCTCAACAAATCACTCCACTCGCACACCTACCACTCACTTTACCCCGAAGACATAGTCTTCTCATCCAGCGGCAGTAATGCCCCACACACATGGCAAGGCACCAACATCGCCAACCCCGAATACGACCACGAGTGCATGCGCCGCGCAATGGAACATGCAATCACCAGCGCACACCACACAGCCTCACACACCCCCAACGCTACCATCCTCATTCTCCCCCGCTGGGAACACACACCATACCGCCACTCCAAATACATCAACTCCCCCTACACACACCACCTATACACCCTTCCCAACGACGCGAACACCTTCCTACCCCCCGGCCAACACACAGGCCATCCCACCCCTACCCCATTCGGCACGCGTTGGATGGTTGACATCTACCTCGTCGCTAACCCCCTCGCACTCTCCACCATGCCCTCACACACAGCCATGACCGCACTCCACAACACCCTCGAATCTATATACGACACACACCTTCCAAGCCCCACCCTCACCATCCCACCTCCACACCTCACCGACTCCTACACACCACACTCAGCAGGCATCTACCATCTCCCCCCCAACCCTACTCAACCCCTTACCTACCCCCTCCATGAACGCCTGCAACTAACATACTCCCCCACCAGAGGAATTCTTGCTTGCAACTGGCAGGACTTTGTATACACAAACGGCTCGAAAAAAAGGGAGCAACTCCCCCCTCGGCGCGGCAGCCGCACACCCCGCCTCGGACACCCGCATCAAAATAATGGTGACTTCTACCCCTCCCTCCCACACTATCAATCGAGCTGAACTCGCCGGTATTGACATAGGCCTCCAACTCGGCCATACCCATCTCCTTGCAGACAGTGCGTGCTCCCTCCGCCTCATACAAGGATACTTAAACTGCCCTTCCGCTTATAGACACAACATCCACCGCGACACACTCCTATCCATCACACACACCCTCAAAACCCGCTGCGACGCCGGCATCAGCACGCACCTCGGCAAAATTAAAGCACACAACCACTCACTCGGCAACGACCTCGCAGATGCACTCGCGAACCAAGTTGCAGATGGTCAACCACCATATACCACATACATCACAGGCTCGGACGTGTCAATAGGACACTGGACCTGGCCTTTCACCCTCATACCACAAATTCAAGGGGAACCCATACCCTACATATACACCAATCTCAAAGCCGACGCACACACCCACAGCTGCAAACACACACATACACCCCTCTCACAAACATCCAAACACGGCGCCCTCCTCGCCCGAGCCGCGGCAGACGGTGCCGACTTTACCTTCCACAAAAAACTCACAACACTCACCAACACCCAATTCACCCACAAGCAAGAATTCATATGGGGCGTCCACAACACATGCCTGCTCACACACAACCCCACCATGCGATGTCCCATGTGTGGCCAATTCACTAGCAACGGCCACATGGCCGGTAACTGCCCATCCATGTCTGGCCTAAGACGAGACAGACACAACAGCGCGCTACAGCTCCTACTATCTCTCCTTGAACGCCACAACGGAGGTCGTTGGGAGACTATCACTGCAGACTACGGTAACAAACCCATCAAGTCTTTCACCCACCCCACCCCCACCCACACCCCTCTCGACTGCCACCCCCCTCACCCCACCCACATGCCTACCCGCCTTGTTGCTGCTGACGAAGGTCTCTCGCCCGACTCCCTAACCTCGTGCCCCGCTATCCTCCCCCCCGAGATTCTCCCACCCGCACTACGTCCCCCGGCGCACAAACCCGATTTTATCCGCCTCCTCGAACCTCGCTTCGTCGGTCACACCAACGGCCGCCGCCGATACTCGTCTATCAAGAAAATGCAGATAGGGGAGTGGAAGTAATGCACCGACCACAACCTCTCACATACAGCCCACCTGATTAGAGACAAATACACACCCCTCGCAAATGCCATCCGCAACCACTGGCCAGGTACCAAAGTCGACATCCTCCCCATTTTCATGAGCCGCACGGGCACACCACACTCATCCACCATAGCAAGTCTCACCTCTCTCCTCACCCTCCGCACCGACCCTCCGGACAAACTCATCTCCAAAGCACGGCTCGACACATCTCGCATCCTTTCCACACTACATGAACACACCGTCCAATGGCTGCACTATCTCCTCCTTGTCTACCGCACCAAATCACGCATGACCTCTCGCCAAGTCTCCGCATAATGCACCTCCTCAAGCCCTTCTTGCACAACACCTTAAACCCGCACCAGACCCTCCCCGGGGAGGAGTGAAACCCCCGCCCACACTTGGAGAGGTTGGACATAGGTGGTTCACGGTCTAGCCCTACCTTGTAAGTTCTATGTATGGCATAGTTGGGAGGGCCCAGAGACAGCAGCCGACGCATCCGGCTTTTGGTGAAAAACCGGCGCATACGGTACATGTTGTAAACAATTTCAATTTCAATTACACCAACCTCAAATAAGATACACACGAACAAAGCATCAAACACACCCATATCCCCTTTTCAAACACCACCAAACACGGCGCCCTACTTGCCAAAGCCGCCTCCGACGGGCGGATTTATCATTCCACGCCAAACACACCTCCCTCACCTACATTCAATTCACACACAAGCAAGAGGTCATGTGGAGAGTCCCCAACACCCGTCTCCTCGCGTACAACCCCACCCTCCGCTTCCCCATGTGTAAACAGTTCACCAGCAAGGGCCACTTGGCGGGTATCTGCCCCTCGATGCTAGGCCCCCGACAAGACCGACACAACAACGCCCTACACCTGCTCCTCTCCCTATTGGAGCGTTACAACGGCGGCCATTGGGAAACCATCACCTCGGACTTCGGTCATCAACCCATCGAATCCTTCGCCTCCCCCATTATTATCGACACCCCCGTGACCGCCCCCCGCCACCATGCATTGACATGCCTACCCGCCTTTTTAATGCTGCCCATGGCATATCCCCTGATTCCTTCACACCATGCCCCGTTGTCCTCCCCGACGAGCTTATTCCTACCTAGCTCACAAGCCCGGCTTCATGACCCCCCACCCACAAGCCCAGCTTCATCCGCCTCCTCGAACCCAGATTCATCGGACACTCTAATAAAAGCAAGCGCCTTTACTCCTCAACTAGAAGGATTCAAATTGGGGACTGAAAATACTACACCGATACTAGCTTCTTCCTCCCTCGCTCACAAGCCCGGCTTCATGACCCCCCGCCCACAAGCCCGGCTTCATCCGCCTCCTCGAACCTAGATTCATCGGACACTCGAATAGCAAGCGCCATTACTCTTGAACTCGAAACATTCAAATTGGGGATCGGAAATACTACACGGATACTAATAACCTCTCGCACACCGCATAGCTCATCCGAGACAAATACACCCCGTTGGCCAACGCTCTCCGGAGTCACTGCCTAGGTACTTTAATTGACATCCTTCCCATCGTCATGAGCCGCACCGGCACCCCCCACACATCCACCATCACTAGCCTCGCCTCCCTCCTCACGCTTCGTACCGAACCCCCGGATAAACCCATCGCTAAAACACGCCTCGACACCACCCGCACCATATCACAACTCACTTTGCATACTATTCAATGGCTACACCACCTCCTACTCATCTACCGCTTTAAATCCCGCCCAACTACACAGTGCTCCTCATTTGAGCACAACCGCACCTAATCTTGCCGCACTACCACCATCGCCACGCTTCGCACAACTCCCCGGGGAGGGAGTAAAAATCCCCCGACTCATTCTTGGAGAGGTAGGACTGAGAGGTTCACGGTCTAGCCCCGGCTTATAAGTGGCCTTGTTGGTGGAGCTTGGAGGGCACAAAGACAACAGCCGGCTTGAACGGGTACATGTGGCAAACAATTTCAGTTTCACTTCATTGTACCATTGAGGGTCTAGGGTTGACACTAAACAAGAAGACAACCTCAGTTTGTCTCATGTGCACTTCCACATGCATAAGCAATTATCTACATTCTTATTATCAGTATTGTTACCGCTAAAAAAGACGGAGAGGATGGACAAGGGGCCCCCACGCGTAAAATCACATTTTTAAGACCTAGATGGCAAATTGAGTACGCCACAATAAGAAGGCATCCGGAAAACCGATACATGTTGCATTACTAAAACATTTCATTGTGCCTTACCTCGCTGTTTTTTTATTTGTTTTGTCTTGATCTGCTTCATGGGACGCGTGAGCTCATGTGGCAAGTTTCCGGGAATTGTGTGTGAGATTTGTATTGAATAAAAGGCCATTATTTTGGGAGCAAGCATGATTTTCCTGATTTGTTTTAGCACTTTTCGATATTGCGACATAATATTCGGTCGTAACGTGTTGCGTTTCTAGCTTTGCGTATCCGTAGTGTTCATGTGTTTTCTCTGCTAAATCTATGCACAATGTAGTGCTTCCATTTGCCGTGTCTTGGAATCCCTGACCGTCTTGTCACTCTCCCTACCCTCCCTTTTCCCGCCGACATTGCTTCTCGTAATTCAGAAGTCTCGACGGATATCTTATATCATTCCCTTACCGCATTTTTTTGTTATTCTCCTATAACAGCCTATTAGAGACCTTTCGAGCAATTAGTATTAATCATCTCAACTTCACGCGAGGCAATCATGAGGTGCTACACTCTACCATAGCACACAACCTTGGACCACGGAAGCGACGCCCCCATCATAGAAACGATCCAAAACACGAAAAATATCATTGACACGTTCGGGCAGCGAGTAGCTCGCTTGGCGCTACTTTTGAGTGGGGGTAGCGTTGTCAGCCGCGCTCGTCAGGGACCGTTTGAATCAAGGGTTAATAGGCACAGAGAACGAATCCTCACACATTAAAGAAATATGTGAGCGGTTCGTATGAAATGAAAGAACTCCGTGCATTATCATAATCTACCCGTGTGCTTGACAACAGATGCAAATCAATGTTGGCCAAAACATAAAAATATTTTCTTACAAGAAAAAGCAGTGGAGGCCACCAAGCAAAAAGAAGAAAAGAGGGAAAAACCTACAACAAAAAATATTTTTCGTCAACACATCTCGAAAATCAGCGTCACGACGTCGTACACAAAAAAATAGTTTTAGCACAGCCGTTTCCCGAGCATATATGATTACAAGCAAAAAAAAACTGCGCGTGAAAGGAATGAGCGCGAGACTTGGGAAAGCAGAGTGGCTACAGGGTAACAAAAACCGACACAACAAGTTGAAACGCTACAAATGGCATGTACTGGGTACCCGGCACATAAATGCGACAGAGACGTGAGCAGCTCCACGCGAATGGGGAAACAAAAAGAGCTTGGCGCCACCAGGAAGTCGATAATCGGCGCCTCGCTCGTCGCAGAGGGGGTAAAGCGAAGACGTTTGCGGCCCACAACGCGGATAAAGAAAGCTGTAGTAGCTGATAACGGCATCCAAAAAGAGGAAGAAGCGCCCGCCTGGCCATCAGCGGCGGCAGATAATCCGCGTAAGATGTGCTCGCAGTGCAGCCTTAAATATATGTTCTCATTTCCTGCAATATTCAAAACCGCCGAACAACTGCGTTGCAGCTGTCAGCTGTCTCCGCTTTTTCTTGCGGCGATTGCTGCCTGCCATGCGGTCACTGTTTGCTCTTGCGCAAGGGGAACAGCCTAAACTTCTTACGGCCCGACTTATTCGCCGCCACAATCTCCTCCATCGAATACGCCGCTGCCGATAGATCCTCCCCGGAGGACGCGAGGGAGCCGTCCCTCGACAGATGGCCGGCCGACTTTTTGTCTCCCTTTTTCCCCTTCGAGAACAGCTTTTTCAAGCTGCGGCGGGTGGAGGACTTGGAGGCCTTGCTGGAGTTGACACTGGAAAGCGGGCTAGTTGACACCGCAGGTGGGATTGTGTTGTCGGTTACTGGGACTAGCGGTGGGAGGGGGCGGTGGCGACTACTGTGAGGCGGGGACGCCAACAACTCGTCCACGAGGTTGAGCGTAGTGAGAGACAGGTCACCAGGAGCCCCGGCCTCGCCATGACCGGCTACGCGACTGCCGTCCGAAGTCTCGCCCGATAGCTCCACTGTAGTGTCGCCCGCGGAAAAGTGCGGGGTCGGCGGCTTGCTCGGTACCCGCACCTCTGGGCTGTCGGAGACCTGCAGGGGTGGCGTCCCCTCCTTTATTACTTCTTTCCCTGCTTTCTTCGCATTGGCACTGTCACTCTCCCTCTCAAATGGCAGACTGTCGACGTCAGCGTATATAAATGGGCTGGCTGCTTCCCCCAAGCCGTAATAGGCGTCACTGTCGCTACTACTTTCCGGCGTGTGTCTCAAGCCGCCGGGGAGCATCATAGCAGCGGCCATCGAGTCCGTGAGGTCAACCCGAGGGCTCGTGTCAGCCGGGAGTGCGGGCATCGCACCAAACATGAGTGAACCACTGTTGTGCAATTGTCGCTGTGCCCCGACGGCGGCGCGCAATCCCATCATCTGCATATTTAAGCACACCAACTCACAAAACCAATAAAATCGAAATCACCTCATTGCACCAATACTCTTGTATACAAGGATATGCAACTGCAATGGTGTTTCCATGAACAAGAGTAATCTCGCCGACAGCAGGAACGCAGTCGTTGACGGGTATATTGAAAGTCAGGCGCTGGGCGCCCACCTGCGACTTCAGCGCCGCTTGTGCTTCACGGAGTAGCGTGTCGAGGGTGTCCGCGCTCTTAACCCCCGTGCGTTCATCAGCCTTGTCTCGCCGCCTAGGTGGTGACAGAGCGGCGGTGCTCACACCCAAACTCCTCCGAAGTCGCCTCCTCCGTCGCAGGCTGGCGCCATGCACAAGGGAGAACGCGGGCGCAGACTCGTTGGAGATGTTGAGAGGGCATTCGCGATCACGGCTCCCGGGACTGAGCACCTTCATGCGCGTGGCAGACAGCGGCTGCTGCTCCTCTGCGCCGACATCGGGCTCCTTGCTACGTACCACCAGCTGATGTGTGTCGGACATTGTGCGCCGACGTGGCACCTCAGCGGACCAATCTGGGTCCAAGTCCAAGTCCACGTGAAAAGAATTTGGCTCGCTGGCGTTGTTCGGCGACCTGCTGTTCGTCGACGTTCTGTAGGAGTAGTTTACCCAGGTCTTCGCGCCCGGAATGCTTCCGGTCCTGCTCTGGTCCTGTTAGGCAAGAGAAAGCGAAAGAACCAGAACAACGACAGGACTCAGCACGGCGCGACAGCCCATCCTGCCGATGAACGACAAATACACCCAAATCATAGACTCTGAAAACCATGTACTCTCAAAACTTGCTTGGACTGACAACAAAATAAGCACAGACGCAATGAGGAGCAAGCTGCTGTAAATCTCGGTAATGCAGCTATTGCAGTGGCGTTACAATGGGGCAACAAGAGGGCAGCTAATGGAAGGGGCAGTGAAATATATATACAATTTTCGATTGACTTGTTGACGAGCTTCATTTCAAGACTGGACACGGTTGGCTAGCACCACAGGGGACGGGGCGACATCATCATTTCACAATCAGCGTGAAGCTCATGAGGAGACGCGCATTTTCTCTTTACTGTGGTATAAACCATTTTGTATCAAATGAGGAGACGGCGCATTTGACAGGAAGCCGCCGTTGTGGAGCTCGAAATTTTGTTATCATTATTATAATACTCAGAAAATGTGATTGAAATAGCAATATCCATTCGCGTCTTCTTTGAGCAGCGCGAGCAGAAAATACAAAGCTGATGAACATAGTGTGCGGTATCACTAACAGCCAGCCAAAGTCCTACCAGAAGGGGGACCGATACGAGTAGGCAAAGGGGGTGTTACGTACCAGTCGGGTGATCGCCTCTGGCCCGCTGCTCTCCTCGCTGGAGCTGATCGCGATCTCGTTGGTGCGAAGAAGCCGTTCATTCTCCAGACGCAGCTCCGCATTCATACGCCGCATCTCGTCCACCACATCCAACAGTCCGTCCACGCTCGCCTGAATCTCAGCGTTGTTGAGCATGACCTCGTCCGTGTCTGCGCCAGCTTTCATCAGCTCTGCCACACACTTGTCCACCAGTGCCCCAGTACCACTTTCCGCCATTGCAGTGGCCCACGACAGCCTAGACGGACAAGAAAGGCGAGGGAAGCAAGCCGAGTAAGGTACTATATCAGCGGAGAATAACAGTTCAACACAGAAATCATAATCGTCGTCAAACAGATACCTATTATCATAACTACTGCAACCAAATCAGTCGTAATTAATCTGAAAGGAGAACAAGCTATGGAGCATTAGCCGTCAGGCCACAATAAGCAAAACCTTTCAAATAGCAAGATGAATACCTAATCTCCAGGTCGCTGAGCTGCGAGCAGAGAGGATGGATGGCCTCCATTTTGGTGACCGCTGCCAGAAGCGCTTTCTGCGCCTCTCCAAAATCCGAAAGCATCAACTGCACCACTTCTTGCCTCACCACCGCCTCGCACGGCTGGCTCACGTGGTCATTGCCCGCCCACACCTCCTCCATCGGCGCGGACACTTCCAGCGCGAGAAGCGAGGAATACACTGCTGATGCCGCTGCGCGTAGTTGCGACAGCTGAGCAGAGCTATTGGCGACGGCCTCGCCCACAGCGGCCGACACCTCGTCTCTGTAGCGTCGCCCGCCGGCCGAGGGCACCGTCATCATAGCCAGCGCGTCGCTGGTGGCAGCGATGATGTTGGTAGCCAGCCGCTTGACTCCCGCCAGAGATACTAGAGCCTCAGAAGACTTGGTTGTATCACGAGCAGGGGACATGTCCTCATCACCCTTCAGGGGGTGGGACGAGGGGGAGACACCGAGAGAAATAAGAATCTCGCGATATCCATGCAGTTGGATTCAAGATTGTTGTGTTTCAGATCAGCTGATGCAGAATAGCATGGCATACAATAGTAGAGTAGTAGTATCATGATATAGAATAGCTTCCATTTACTTTTCATCTGAAATGTGGTGGACTTCACCAAGATTGTAGACAGGTCTCATGAATCTGAAAACAAAGGGAGGGTCAGTGCCCACACATACCTCCACCATGGAAGCATCCAAGCAGGCCGCGGCAGCAGAGACGTAGGTGTTGGCATCCGTCACCAGTCGCGCTGCCCCCGCCTGCTTATCCACCAGCGCACTGATTTGAGCCTCCATCTCCAACTTTAGCTTGCTGACATATGCGGTAGAGCTGTCATGGGTGGAGCAGTTCTGCAAGTGCAGCAGCTCAGCCATCATGGACGGAACGCGCGCAAACAATGCCCCGCTGGCGTTGCCCCCAGTCCCGCTTGCACTGCCCCACTCTGCTACTTTCACCGCACGAAGCTTGGCCTCGAGATCCGCGGCAATCGTCTGCCGAGCGAGAAAGTCATGTTTTGCCCGCGAGAGAGAGGCCACCTCCATCGACAGCGTACTCACTTGCATCTGTGCAAGGTCACGCTGGTCTTGCAGTGTAGACACAGTCGTCTGGTGATGCAAGGCCACACACACACACACACACACACACACGCGCGCGCGCGCGCATTAGTGCCGCTGTCAGTCAAATATCGGAAATACACTAAATAAGTTGTGCTTGTATTAAATCGCAGACGTTGGGCGTATGAAGACGTAGAAAATAGAGGTAGCCTACCTCCATGTCTGCTACTTCGCTGGCGAGCCCCTGCAGGGCAGCCTTCACCATCGTGTTCACCTGCTGCGCTGATTCCAGGCGCTGGCAAGACACCTCATGCGCACCCCGCATCCCATCCATCTCGCCCATCACACGCTCCACCTCAGCCTGTAGCGCCATTGCGTTATCGGTAAGAGCAGCCATGGCAGTCTCCATCTCGCCACGTTCAGTCTTTGCCGCCGCACAGTCATCTTGCACCCGCTCCAGCTCCACCGCCATACCCGCCCGCTCCTCAACCACCTTCTGTACTTCTGCCTGCGTCCGCGACAGCCGCCCCGCCGCTTTTTCCAGCTCGGACACAATCTCTCCGAATTGCGCCTGAATCTCATCCACTTCGCATGACTTGGAAGCCACCCCACGCTCTGCTTCGTCCAGCTTCACCAGAGCACTCCGCAACGACGCCTCAGCTGCGCCCCGGATGGCCTCCTCCGCACTCCTAGCTTCCTCTGCCGCATTCGCAGTCGCCTCAGCCGACACCCTCGCTCCCTTCTCCTGTTCAACTTGCTCCTTCAGCACCTCCACCGCTTCCTCTAGCTGCCGCCGAAGAGTGCCCGTCTCGTCCATCCTGGCCTCCTTCTGAGCCTCTGCCTCTTCCAGCTTCTCCTTTAGCCCCGTCAATTCTCCATCCTTGGCTGCCACAGAGGCATGGAGGGCAAGCAGCGCAGCTTCCGCCACTACTAACTCCTCCTGTCGCGTTTTTAAAGCGTCCTTTAACTTTGCCTCAGCCGCAGCCACGGACGCAAGCTTTTCCTCCATCTTCGATAGTTGGTCAGACTTTGAGGCCAGTGTGCTCTCCAACTGCGTTACTTTTGCTCGTTCCCGTTCCAGCTCACCCGCAGTATTCAGCACTGCCCGGCATGACTGCTCTAGTCTCTCATCGAATTGGGCACTGCTTTCCAAGCGGGCAGCTTCCACCGATTCCGCTTTCGCTCGCTCCTCCTCGACCTGCTTCTGCGTCGTCGCCAGCGCCACTCGCACCTCAACCAGCTCGTAAACAGATTTGAGCATATCGCTCTCCAACATCTGCTCCTTCTGCCTGCTGTTCCCAAGTACAGTCATCCGTTCTGCTAGGCTCTCCTGAAGTAGTGCTACCTCTGATGAAAGCTCCTCCGCAAGGCTTTTTCCGTTGCTTGCCTCTGACTCTGCATTCTCAGCACGCTCTTCCGCTTTTGCCAGGTGGAGCCGCAGCAACTGCGCCTCCGACGCGTCCACTTCGGACCGCACTGACAGGGCAGTTTCCACTCGATCCTTTGCTGCAAGCACTGCTTCAGCAAAAGCCTGCACCGCAAGAAATAGATCTTCCAACTTGTCAGGCTTCTTCTCTGGTACCTCAAAAGGCAACAGATCCTCTAGCGCCGTCATCGTGCGGAGCAGAGCGCCCCACATCAGCTCATCCTTATTGCCAACCTGGGACCGCAGCGTCGTAATCTCTGCCTCTAGAGAGCGGCAAAGCTGCGCGTTTCTGTCGAACTCCGCCTGGATTACCTTCTTACTGGCCTCGACGGCCTCCGATGCCTCCACCGCGCGCGCCTCCTGCTGCGACAACTGTGAAACCTTCACCCCTTCCATTGCCAGCTCCGCCTCCAGCAAGCGCCGCGACTGCACCTGGTTGTCAATTTCTACCTCCATCCTTTTGACAGTGGCACTGTTCTCTTCTTCAGCTGCAGCCAGAGCCTCCACAGCCATAGTCTCCCGCTGCACTGCCTCAGCAAGCGTCTGTCGAACATCTGCCAGCTCCGTCTTGAGGGATATCCGCAACTGATCGGCGCTG
Source organism: Tetraselmis chui (assembly GCA_026401115.1). Taxonomy (NCBI): domain Eukaryota; kingdom Viridiplantae; phylum Chlorophyta; class Chlorodendrophyceae; order Chlorodendrales; family Chlorodendraceae; genus Tetraselmis; species Tetraselmis chui. The sequence continues at coordinate 15,767 of JAPMLY010003019.1, read as the reverse complement.
TCAAGACGTGCTAGCATGTTTTCCACAACAGCACATACCTCCGCTCGCTTCTCCTTAGCATCCTCCACACTCTGTGCCTCTCGATCGGACGATTCCGCCAATTTCTGCCGAGCATCTGCCAGCTCCGCATCCTTTGATAGGCACAGCCGATCGGCGCTGTCCAAACGGACCAGCATCTTTTCCACAACAGCAGACAACTCCGCCTGTTTCTCCTTAGCAATCTCCACAGCCAAAGCCTCTCGCTCTGACGACACAGCCAGCTTTTGTCGCAGATCTTCAAGCTCCGTGTGGAGAGAAATACCCAGCTGTGTGGCGCTATCCAAATCGGACTGCAGGTTGTCAAACGCAGCGGATGTATGTGCCTGTTTTTCCTTGGCATCCTCTACAGTAACAGCCTCTCGCTCGGAAGACTCTGTCAGCTTCCGCCGAACATCGGCCAGCTCCGCCTCAAGCAATCGCTGCATCGACGCAGCGCTATCCAGCTGCACTGCCATTTCCGCTTCTTTGGTCTCCAGAGTTTCGATAGCCACTACCTCTCTGCATGACGAAGCTGCCAACTGCTCCCTTACCTCAGCAAGCTTGGACATCAGGTGGGGGATGTCATCGGTAGGACTACGTTTGGGGGGAAAGGCTGGCAGCGCGGGCGATTTAAACAGACGAGAATCCCACTCACCCAACTCATCGCTTACGCTAGCCGGAGGAGCCGTGAGACCAGTGAGACCAACGTTTGTGAGGGTAATGATGTCATCCACCTCATCGCTATCTGACATCTCCACGGGTGTGTGAAAAGTGTCCAGGAACATGTCTTCTTCCTCTCCAAGGCTAACATAAGGAACATGAGTTCCCAACGGGATGACAAGCGCTGCGCATGGGTTGCCTGCCATGTCCAGCGGCAGCATCCGGCGTGCCCGCCTATCGCGGTGACGAGCAGCACGTCCTTTACACAAGCGAAGGTGGCGACGAGGTGTCAAACGGGTCAGCATCCAGGGGATGAGGGCTTGCTTCAGCAAAAAAACTGTCCCCGCCACAGCGGCACCCATCAGAAGCCAGTATTCTAATCCCGAGGAAGGCCGGTCACCATCACTAAAACCACCACCCCCGCCACCGAAGCCACCACCACCACTGCTGCCGCCGCCACCACCTCCGCCAAAAGCCCAGCCAAGCCAGCCAACGGACCCCGCTAACACGGGCTTTAATACATCTTTGGGAGGAGTGCTCTTATTTGTTGCTGAATCGTCAGTTGGTGGCGGGACGTCCAAGCCAGACATTGCAGCAGCCCCAGGTACAGCAGCGCCCTCCTCTTTTCTGCGAGGGCTCAGTTGGCGCGCCTCATCATCACGCATTTCACCATTCTCCATCCGTCCAGACTCATTGCGCAGCTCCATGTCAAGCAGCTGGGCGTCCATGCGCTTCATGTCGGCCTGCAGCTCAAGCATCGTGTTCACGGACGGCTCACCGCTCTCGGCATCACTGCTGGTCAGAGTATCGGCCAAGCTGCCGATTTCCCGCAGCTCCTTCCCGAGGTTGGCTATCTCACTCAGCAGCATCACATGCCTGAGGTCCGACTCGTTGTCAATCAACCGCTGCTTGTCCAGAGCCGCCATTAACTCAGCCGTGTGTGCCTTCTCCTCCTGCAAATCACGTCCCAACATCTCAATCTCGGACTTGCGCTCCTCTGATTCGTAAGCAAGGGCGCGGCTCGCCTCGTCAAGCTTCACAATAATGCGTCCAAGCTCCTCCTCTGCCCCGGTCCGGAGTTCGCGCTCCTTGGCCAGCTCCGCAGCGAGGCTGATACGCTCTGCTTCCATCTCTTTCTGCATGTTTTGAACTGCTTCGGCCTGGGAAGTCGCGACAGCCTCTTGAGCCAGTTCTTGCGCCTTGGACTCTGCTTCGATCAATTTACATGCCGACCGGCGCTCAGCCATGACAGCATTGTCAACGGCTTCCTTCAGACGAGAATCAGCAGCAGCCAATTCCGCCTCGGTAGTCTTACGCGCGTGCTGCTCTGCACGCAGCCGAAGAGCCCCAGCCATACGCTCGGCCATCACGGCCTCCGTGCTCTCTTCATCCCTGCCCGGCTTGGCAGCCGAAAGCGCTTGCTCTGCGCTCTTGCGAGCCGCTCGCTCTGCGCTAAGTATCAGAGTTCCGGCGTTGCGCTCGGCCATCACCGCTTCCCTCACCACCTCGTCTATGTCTCTTGTAACCGAGCGTAGCGCATCATCAACGGATTTGCGAGGAGTCTCGTCCTGCTTCGACCACTGAACCGGAAAGCGGTTTCCTTGCGAGACAGCCTCCTCTAGCTCGGGCTCTACCTTCTTCTGTGCGTCTTGCTCCCCCTCAAGCTTGTCTTTGGCAACCAGATTCTCCGCCGTGATCGCCGTAAACTCTGCCTGCAGTTTCGAGAGCGCCTCCTCCGCCTTCATGCGACCTTCACGCTCAGCCTTCAGCGCAACTTCGCCAGCGTTTCGCTCTGCCAAGACTGCCTCTTCACGTGCCCTAACCGGTACTGCCCTGGATCTTGCCGCCTTCAGCTCCGCAGACATGCCTTCCAGCAGGGCACTGCGCTCAGTAAGAGCTGCCTCCGCAGCATCAGCACGTAACTGTGCTGACGCACTTATCTGCTGAGCCTCTCCCAACTGCAACTGCAGTTTCTCTGACACGCCAACAGCCTCTTCCAGCTGCGACAGCAGTTGCTTGAGCAGTAAATTATTCCTCTGCGCCATTTCGCTATCCACCGCCGCAAGTTCTCCGGCGTCTACACTATCATTAGAAGACTGCGTCAAAATTTCCTGCTGCTCTTGGGCCTTCCGGAGCTGCGTCTGGAGATATGCAGCCTCTTGCAAAGCTTTCTCTTGCAAGGCTGCCAACTCGTCCTTTGCCTCAACGAACGCGCCCTTCCACAACCGCCGCTGCTCCAGCCCATCCCGGATCTGAACCCTCAAAGCTTCCACCTGCCTCTCTGCTGTCTCCTCCATAGCAGCAAACTGTAATAAGGAGGCAACAAAGAGTGCATACAGCTTAGGAAACCATCTCAGTGGCAGCGATATGGGTCTTTGGCAACGGGATATGACTTCAGTACTAATATTTTTGAGGGTCATATTGCGCTGAATGTCAGACTCTAGAGGTGTTCAAGAGGGAGTAGAGTACCTTTGATTCCCTTTCAGACAGAGCTATTGTTGCTACGCGCTGCTGTTCATCGGCTTTTTGCATCTTCACCCTCATGCTCTCAACCTCCTCCTTAGAGGACGACTCCACCGCATGCAACTGTGCAACCGAACCAATTGTCATTTTTTCCGAGACACAGCTGCACTCCTACACTGGCGGGAAGAAGCCCCACTAAAAGCAACAGACACATGCAGCTAGGTCAGCAGTGAGTAGGGAAAGCACCTGCTGTCTCGCCTCAGCTGCCGCCTCCACTGCCCACCTGTTCTGTTCCTGAGCCTTCCTGAGCTGCTCCTTCACAGTAACCAGCTGCTGCTTTGCCTCAGCAGCCGATTCTTTAGACTGTTGCAATGACACCTCGAGCTGATGCTTCACAATACTTGTCTGCTGCTCTGAGGTCTTCGCCGCTGCCTGCAGCCGCTCTGACACCCCTACCGTCTCCTCCAGCTCCGCAAGCAATTGCCTCAAAACAACTTCAGCGTTTTTTTCAATGGATTCATCCTTTTCCACTTGCGTTGAGACCAAAGCCCGGACCTCTTTAATCTCTGCATGCAAGGACGCCAGATTCACTGTCTTATCTTCCTTTTGACTCGCATCCTCTTCCGGTCCTTCATGTTCCACAACAAACTCTACCGCTATTTTGCGTCCGGTTCCGAGCCGCTGCTCCTGCATCGCCTCCTGTGTGCCTTTACAGCTGTCGCTGCTGCTTCGCTTCGAATTGCTGAATGATAGCTCAGCTGTGGGCGTGCTGCCTGCACTGCCAGCCCCACGTGCCAGAGACCCTGCATGTGGAGATGAAGAGCCAGGCGTGCGCCACTTATGCGGGCTAACGGAGCCACGAGAGGATGATGTGGCTGACCAGCGGCTGCAGTTCCAGGCCTCCACCAATCTGTGAGACCGTAGGCTTCGTGTCCCCGGTCTGAATAGGTTGCCCCATCGACAGCTACGACCAGTGCCCACGCTACTATGACCGCTGTCCAAGCTACTCCCACAGCTGTGCGGGTGCCTGAGTGCATACGAGCGAAGGTGCCGCCCACGGAGCTTTTTATCCGCTTGAGAAAACGTGGGACGCCGTTTGGGCTGTGAGGAGCTGAGATATGTACTGTTACTTCCACCAGGCGCCGTTACCCACGCGTAAAGCCTGTTGGAAAACCACCGCTGTGGCCTCAGGCTGGGCCGACCAAAAGTGAGGCCCGCCCCCACGTGCAGTCGCAAAGCGGGCGCAGGTCGCAGAGCTACTCTCCCTGCGGTGGTGCCGCGCGGATAGGGCCGCAGTACAAAATTCGTTGCTGCAGCCATTTTTGTTGACCCCGCGCGGGGAGGTTGTTGACTCGGGGCCTGAAACCACCGCTGTGCTCACATTCCGACGCTCTCAGCGTAGCCAAGTGTTCGGGCTGCGTATGAGCAAAATCAGCCAAGTCAAATCGTCAGAACACAGCTATTGCAAGGCCCGAGCGCTGTTGGGGGAGAGACTTGTCGCAGAGCTTTCGAGCGTAAACCGAACCGTCGCGGGGACTCAGCCCTCCGCTATGCAACTGTCACGCTCTGCCGTGTCTTGACGTCGCGCTGATAAACGTTCTAAATACCTCGGAAGTCTCGGGTAATCAATGGGTAATGCTAATGGGCGAAGCAGTTTTTGCTGTAGGCGTGGGAAGATAAACTTATGGGAGATAGACGCGGACAGTGTACTGTGGACAGATTCGGTTACAAAGCTACAGTCCACAGTGTCTGTCCCGAGCTTGTGACGGCGGAAGCATATAGCTCCAGTTCAGCCCCGGACTTGACCTGACCACAGCCCAAACTAACGGCAAGAAAAATAGTGCAGAAGTGCGGAAGGGTTCGGGGCACTAGCGCGGAAGCGGAGAATTTTTCCCGGTTGGATGTGCGTCAGGCTTTCCAAATACTGCAGCTTCGTACGTACCGCCCGAAGAAAGGTAGGCAGGGACAGACAGGTAAAGGCGTTGTGATGATGTCTCTCGTTACCTACTCCAAGCTTGCTGATACCGACCGGCGTCGCGATAACCCACAGACCTTGTCTTCAGTCGTAAGAAACGGGCTTATTCAGCTCTGTCGTGCTGTTCCCTGTTGCCTGAAGTGCGCAGCGAATTTGGCTTTCGCAGGCGGCTCAGTTTACCTCTAGAGCATTTCTCCCACAGAGAATACCCATAGTCGATAGGCTGTTGGCCGCCAGTGTAAAGCCGCGATTCGTATTAGAGGAAGATTCGCCGGTGGAAGATTCCGGTATCCCGTACAGTTTGAGATTCTACGCCGAATCTGGGTGGCGGCTGGGACCCAATTCGTATTTCACAGGTTTACAAAGCAGGGGGAGGCTCCGTTTGCCAAAAGTGTTGATCTCTTACATTTTTTGCTCGCAAGGGGCCCAGGGCCCGGTACGTACGCTAATTGAGGGAATCGGGAGGGAGGGTTGCGTGAGCTGTGCTCGCGCAAAGGCAGAAGGTGGACGACCTATGTGTGTCGGCGCGTCATATAGGGGTAACGCATGTCTGTGTTTTACCAACAGTGTCATGCTTACTCTAGCGGTTAGAATTTGTAACGTCGTGGCAACGCCCGACTATTCTCGCCCCCAGTGTAATTTAAACCTCTATAATTTCAATATGACCATTTACAAAGCAGGGGGAGGCTCCGTTTGCCATGTTGTCGCCATTGGGCGGGTTGTTCGTCGTTGGTTGGCCACCCCATGGTGTGAGCCAGCCGAAAAAGAACCACTCTGACCGTCCTGCAAGGGCGGTCGGGTCGATGTAGTCGAGGACGACGCTGGACTCCGTTGACCAGCCACCGAAGTGTTTGATCTTCTGTAGCGTAACCCCGATGCTGTAGGCGGCTGTCGCAGCCCCTTTTCGGAGGGAGTGTGATGTCCAGCTGTAACCCTCCGGGGGTCGTTCTTGCAGTGCCATCGTGACTTCGGAGAGCCATCCCGTGAGCGTGTTGGCTGTCCATCTGTCGTGTCGTTCTGAGGTGCTAATCGCCCACCGCGCTGTCGGGTATTTTCCGTCCGAGAGCGTGTGTCGGATAGCGTCGAAGAACAATAACATTTGAACTACCTCGCTGTGTACTGTAGGCGGTAGGTGACATAGTAGTTTGCGCTCTGCTGACACTTCGCGTTGTCCCTTCCTTGTACGGTGGTACAAGCGTAGTCCGTCTGCCTCGGAGGCGACGAGGTCCTCTGTTAAGCAGCCTATGCCTGCGCCCCCTCTACTGAAGAATAAGTACAGTAGTACCACCGTAGTGCATGCCCGTAGTAAACGTACTTGTTCGCGTGCTGGGCTGGCCTGGAGCAATTCACGCGACGTGGCCGCCGTGAGTTGGAGTCGTAGGGCTTGAGCCATGCGTAGGGCTTTTTCGATTATATAGGCGGGCAGGTGGACCCGTACCGTCGTGTCGTCAATCGCGACTTGAGAGGCCGCTAGGCCTTTTCTCACTTTCGCGACCAGATCTCCGAGAGCAACTGCTTCGAGGCCGTGGTCCTTGAAGAAACCGTTGACCGCTGAGAGGTACGGCTGGAGACTTGAGGCCTTGATTGTACCTAGTTGACCTAGCCATGCGACGTAGCGTGCCATGTGTGCCGGTGTGGCCGCTAGCGGCGCGAGTCGTTGCTCCGTACAGAAATCGAAGTAGCGGCGTATAGTACTGCCGTACGTTGCTGCCGTGCTAGGGGCCCATGCTGCGGCGAGGAGAGCCAAGGTCTTGGTGCCCAGTGCGTCAGAACCGAGAATTTTGGTCATGTACGGTTTCATCGTCTCGATCCACGGGTTGGTGGTGGCTGTGACGGTAACTCGGTACTTAGGCTGTGCTGTTCGGCCGGGCTGGGGGTGCGGGATTCTTGGCGCGTTGTGTACTCCCGTAAATAATGCTAACGTAGCACTGACCGCCCCTCGCCTCAGATAGAGCCACGCCGGAAGGGAACGCGGAATATTGTCACAGGCCAGTGTGGACTGCCTGTTGTACCGCGTAGCGCCCGCCGTCCGGGTTGGAACAAGTTGTGGCGTGGCGCGATGATGATCTCCTCGGAAGCCAGCTCGGTAAGCGCCTGGTGCCAGACCTTGCCTGTCCAGCGCGGGGCGACTACGGTAGCTGCTGCTCCGCTCTGTCGAAGTTTTTGGACGAGGTTGGGTAGGAGGGGCCAGGGTGGGTTGCACCAATTGTTCTCCTTTCGCCAATCGTTGTCTGAGAGGTGTATGGCGTCTACAGCCTCGCACGTGGGGTCCTTCCAGCCAGCGTTGTACCGGGGTAGTAGGGTGTTGAGGGCTGAGGCGAAGCGGTCGATCGAATGCTTTCCGAACCTCGCATCGAGTTCTGCGAACAGTACCGGGTCTAGTCGCCAGTCGTCGCTGTCTAGATGTCGACTGAGCCTGTCGGCCCACACGTTCGCCGCTGACCTGATGTAGCGGGCCCTGATCGTGATAGAGTTCGTATCGAGTAGGCACCATAGTCGTCGGAGTTCGTCCATCATAACTGGCGACCGTGAGGTCAGGCCAGTCAGAATGTGACATACTGCTTGGTTGTCCTCGTGCAGGAGGACGTTGCGGCCTGCCAGTTGTGGTAGGAAACTCTCGACAGCGTGACGGACGGCCTTCAGCTCCTTCCAGGTAATGTGTTGTTGTTCGTCCTCCTTGCTCCAGAATCCTCGAGCCTCGACTTGCTCGTTTAGGACCGCGCCCCAACCATACCCGGAGCTGTCCGTGTGTAGATATGCTGTTTCCACGGGTTTGTGGATGGGCTTGCCGTTGGACTGACTGGGCACCTCTGTCCACCACTGTAGGTCGCGACGTAGCTGGGGGGTGAGCCGGACGAGGCCACCCCACTTCTCGCCGACGACGGAGTGAAGTTCGCGGAGGAAGAACCTGGCCGCCGGAATTGCCAAAAAGAGGTACTGGGCCTGACCTGCGAGTGATTGCAGGTCTTTTACGGGTAACCAGCGCGCGTTCCGTGTAGCTCTCCCGATGAGGTGTCTGGCCTGTTGTGCAATCTTGTGGAGTTTTTGCTCCGGCGCGTAGAAGTAGCCTGACGCTGTGTCGATGTCGATACCCAGGTGGTGCCCGACTTGCGCTGGTGTCCAGAAACCCTTGGTGGGGTGTCGGAGGAGACCGAGCCGGTCGAGCAGCTGTGACAGGCGGTGGCGTAAGGTAAGCGCCTCCGCCTCTGTAGACGCGAAGAGTAGAAAATCGTCGACGTAGGGTAGTATTCGGGCGCCTCGCCACCGCGTTCGTCTGAGGTAGGTCTTTGAGCTGCTGTTCGTCGGTGGGGTAGGTGCTTCGGGGTCCGGGTTTCGCAAGAAATTTACGAAGGTGAGCGTCATCTTGCAGAAATAAAACGGGGATAGGGACCAACCCATAGGTAGCCCGGCTAGCCTGTAGAGTTGGCCTCGGACGTTGACGGTGAAGTAGTTTCGGTCCGCTGGGTTGATGCCCAGTGCGTAGAACCCGTCTTGTAGGTCGAAGCTGAACATATAGTCCCCCTTGCGGGTGAGGTGCTTCACCCCGAGTAGGGTCTCCATCTTGAGTCGTTTTCGCACGCAATACTTGTTGAGTGGTCGTAGGTCGCAGATTAATCGCCACTGGTTGACGCCCGGTTTTGGGACTAGGAATAGTCTGGAGACGTAGTCGCTGCAGGTCGAAGGTTCCCAAGCGCCGGCCTGTACAAAGCGCGCTAATTCGCGTTCGACGAATTCTAGTTGGGCAGGGGTAGCATCGAGTAACGACACTCCTTGGTTGAATCGTGGGGGTGGGCGGTTGTTTTTGAACGGTATCGATACGCCCTCCCGGATCCACTGTAGGGTTTGCACGCTCGCGCCGATTTTCTCCCACTCGCGCCAGCTCCGTCGCACGCGATGTCGCATGTAGTCGGAGGCTGGGTTGCAGGAATCGGCGCGGCGGTGCACACCATCAGCCCTCTGCCTCGGGCTCGGGCTTTTTGTTTTGGCGAGTCTTGTCCTTGTCGCGCTTCTCTCGTTTTTCCTTGTCCCTGATTTCCTTGTCTTTGAGGTTCTTGTCCGGCCTCGTGGTTGGTCTGTCGGGGTTGCCTCCGTCGCCCCTGCCGGGCGTCGACTGCTTAAAGGTTTGAGCGGCTTGAGCTTTTGCGGCCGCGTGGAGACTAACTTCGAGGCGTTTGTCTTCCAGTGCCGCGAGGAGGCCGTCGACGCCGTTGGTGCTGCGGTCGGCAGCCTGTGTGTCGAAGAATCTGGAGTAGACGAGGCGTTCGGCGACTCGCTCCTCTCCGGTAAGGGCCTTCTTGCCTTTGAATCGTCGAACGTAGGTAAGTCGCGACTCGACGGCTTGCGTGACAGTTTTGTGTGTCCGAACGGCCGCGTCGGTAATATCCCAGGCGTGCGCTCGTTCCGCTTCGGTAGCGGTTGTCGAACGAATCGTTGCCAGAGCTGTTTCGAGCGCCGCGTCCGCGGCCGCAGAGTAAACGCCATAGCACGCTAGGTGTCGATACTCGTCTCGTGAGGAAATTCGTTTCTCCTCGGTTAGGAACCTGTCAGTCTCGTCGTGTCGAGGCGTCCACAGGCCCGGTATAGAAGCGTTGACAGGCGGTAAATTGTCGTTGAACGCTCGTGGGAGTAAGTCGATCCAATCGCGCGGGTCGATGTACGCGGGCTTGGTCGAATGAGCAGATACAGGCGTGGCGTACTCGTCCACGCTCCCACCCTCAGAGACTGCGTCGGCAGGTACTGACGGAATGTTATGCTGCTTGGTAGGGGCTGGCGGTTTTGTCTGGTCGCCGTCAACCTTCAGGAGCAGCTGGTTAACAAGATTATACAAGTTTTCAAACTGCGCTGCAGATGGTGGCGCTCGGATGTCCCCGCTGTCGTCCCCCGTTGGGTACAGGTGTTCTGGTAGATTGTCTGCCATAGTTGCCGTGTGAATGTTTTCGATAGTAGCTACACCGTGTGCTAGTAGAGATCAGTCACCTTACTAGACTGCTAGAGTCTAGATGCCGTTGCGTGAGCTGTGCTCGCGCAAAGGCAGAAGGTGGACGACCTATGTGTGTCGGCGCGTCATATAGGGGTAACGCATGTCTGTGTTTTACCAACAGTGTCATGCTTACTCTAGCGGTTAGAATTTGTAACGTCGTGGCAACGCCCGACTATTCTCGCCCCCAGTGTAATTTAAACCTCTATAATTTCAATATGACCATAAGATTCTGTGTATTATTACGGGTACTTTCATATGTACCGATGCCGCAAGCGCCGCGCCCACCGCGCATACCGCCTCGCAAACCTTCCAGTTCCACGGGCACCGCGGATCGTTAGAAGTGCCCCCAAGGGATCTTGAACCTGCGCGCAAATGTCTAACGAAGTGGGACATGAAAGGTGGGAAGTGATATGGATAGATGCAAGAACGTTTCCTCCGAGAACTACGGAAGGCGCGGGTGGGAAAGGGATGATGGGGCAACGACGACATACCAACACCCTCCGAGGAGACGCTCGCTCGCTCTCCGCCAACGTCCATAGTGCACCTCTTTTTACCGCCGCGTGCTCAAAGGACTTGGGTTGCTTGAGGGTAGAAGAGGACTTCCACGATAATGAAGGGATCAGCCGCCAATTGTACTCGCTCGGTGGCTACAGTTCAGCGATAGAAGGCATTTTGATTCTCTCGCCTGCACGGATATTTTCTGTACATGATGCGGGTAATATTCGGCCCAAGCAGAATAATCCATATGGCAAGATTCCAAACCGAGATTCCGGAATCTTGCCAGTATCTGAGATGGAAAAAAGCAAGATCGAAGATTTTTCTTCCCATCTTGTTAATACGAATCGGGTATAAATCCATTATTCCCGGGGGAAGATACAGAATAAAGAATCTTCCTCAAATACGAATCGCGGCTTAATGATTTGAAAAATAGCGATATCATATTCATTTTTTTACAAGAAAAAGCAGTGGAGGCCACCAAGCAAAAAAAAGGAAAAGATGGAAAAAACCTAAGCCCGAGGAACAGGAAGGCATGCCACGGCGTCAGCACTGCTCTCCTGAAGAGCGTCGCGGAGATAGGAACCCCGAGTGCCATGAAGAGCAGCAGAAAGACGTTGCATGAATTCACGTCGCACATCCCCCAAAAAACGCCGAAAAGGAACAAAAGTATATCGACGAACAAAATGTTGCATTCGAAAATAACTCTCAGAGCGCAAGGAGCGAGAGTCATCAACACCCATGCCAAGGAAGCGATGAACAACCACCAAAATAGCCAGGCGATCCACCAAGTCAGCCGCCATCGGCGCCAACCGGCCCCCATCCTCCATGACGAAGGGATAGTAGTCGTGGATCGATTGAACCGAAGGCGTGCCAAGCAAAGCAGAAGTGCGGAGGTCCGCATCAAGTTTGCCATGCTGAGCTCCCAATACAAGACTTCCAGGGAGTGGGAGACGAGCACCTATACGAGGAACATTGGTGTTCGTGCGAGCACTTGTAACCGTCACATCAACAACAAGATGACGGTGCGGAGCCATGAAGTCTAACCAAACCACATCCCCATGGCGATCTCGAGAAGCTCCCGACCGAATACGGCGGACCTCCAACCGCAAGTCCCGCCCCTTAGTAGCCCCCGCTTCAAGCATGAACTTTTCAAGCATGTGGACAATACGGTCGTGGAGTTGAATGATATACAAAGAGCACGGGCACCGGGGGATATGGTCCATGAGCATAGCGGTTGTTGAGCGCTCACCCGACATAGAGATGCCCGATACCGTCGACGAAGATCCATACCCGCGAGACTCTGAAGGAGCCTCATTGCATAGAGGGCGCTTTCGAACATGAGAGGCGCGCTCCGCATTCAAGCTAAGCACCCGGTGGGCTGCCATCGTGTAGCAATCGGATGGCACCTTGAAAGTGGACTCATGTGAAGCGAAAAAGAGAGCCAAAGCCCCGCGACCCGTACCCGAAATCACCCTCGTATAGTCCGGTGGGGAAGGTCTGCAAAACGCCAAACGGTCAAGGTAGGCCCGGGCACGAAGAATGCGCGAAATGCCCCGTTGAATGTGGCCCCTAGAATCTCCCAAGCGAGTGAGAGCATCGGGAGTCGGAAGTTGTAGGCAAGTCAGTTGGGTAGCGGGTGACCGGAGATACCACCAACTTGACATCGGGCCCAGCATAATCGGACAGATTTTTGTTCGGTGTGTTAGTCAACACCACGAGATCCGATTCCGAAAACCCGCCCATGGTGGAGATCGAATCATACGAATTGCGCAATTGGACCGCCCACGGTCAAGTAGAAGTGGCAACATTTTGTACTTCCTGTCGGATGAGACCATACAAAGGACCTAGCGACTCGGATTCGTAATCGGTAATCATGTTGGCGAGAGTCGCAGTGAATGAAGCATAATGAGCAAGTTCGGCGTCGAGCTCGAGGGACGGTACATTAAGCCCCCCAAACTCCGCAGGGAGGGAAAGCTTGCGTTTAGCGCAATTTAGTTGCTCGAGTGTTTGTGCGTCATGAGAAACGCCCAAGATTCGGTAAACTATTGTACGAACGGCCCTATCTGCAGTAGCAAGGTACTACGGTCGGCAGATATTTGGGGGGAGGGTGCGGAGCAAGAACCCCTAGCGGCGTACCGCACATTTTATCATCAAGCGAAAAGCGGCGTGTGTCCCTCATAGTAAAGCAAACGATCTTGTCCAAGAGGAGTTGATGAGCCTCTACGGTGTCTTGTAGCCAAGAATGAACATAGTTCTCATTATGAGATGCTGGAGGGCCATCTACCATCGAGAAGTCCATCGCCAAAGGGGCTCCAAGGATACTAGTACCCGTAACAACGGGGACCATCGTCCGCATCACCTCAACAAGTTCAGGGGCCGTGTCCGGAGGTACCATGCACGAAGATTTGATTGGTTGAACAGTCGAGCAGACTTTCCCTAATTCCTCCGTGGCCACCGTAATCACAGTCGGGACGAAAGGCGTTTTGATCAAATACTTTCCATCGTCAGAAAAGGCTTTGATCGCCGCTGAATCCTTGCACCGTTTTCCAATATTCCGGAGGGGAGTGTTGATCGCCAAGTTGAACAAAAGCGGGCCAAAAGGATCTCCTTGTCGGACACCCGTACGGGACGGAACCGTGCCGTGCAGGAGCGAAACACCGTTGGGGTCGAAATAGTACACCGTGGAGTCCCATGAATATATCATCTCAACCAACAGGTAATGGGATGCAAGTCACGGTTATTGTACAGCTCCGCAAGGAAACTCCGGCGGGAAATGGTGTTGAAGGCGTTCTCCATGTCCAAGCTTAGTAAGTTGCAACCGAGAATAGCTTGTAGGCCAATGCGTGAATGCGAGTGGTATGAATGGCTCGCTCGATACCAGATTTGGTGAAAACCGATCTTTGTACATGGTCCACGTGGTCGGCCGCAACAATCCCTATCCGCGCAATGGCGTGACAATGAGCTAACCGCGACAGAACACTGCTAGCAGCAAGTGGCCGAACTTTAGGAGTTTCACCCCGAAGGCGAGTGGCGCCGCGGTCGACCCCTTTTGCTTGTGAAGAGCCCACCCGGTCGCACTCGCCAAAAAGTCCGCCGCAGCCTTAGGAATGCTTCCCGCCGAGTAGCGGTTAGCACACTTACGCCATGCCGGAACATTCAAGTCACGGACATGCTCCCATCGCCAACCATCAACGTGGGGGGTTGACAAGCGAGGTACTTTTTCTCAAGACAAGGAGCATAGACTCCTCCCATATTTTGAGGCTGTCACAGTCATCTAAGTACGTGAGGGGTGGGCGCGCCTAGGGGGGGCAGGGGGTCGGCAAGATCACAGTATGGGTGGGGAGTACCGGGCGGAGGATGCAACCGCTGAAGAGCGGCCAAAGCCGCGTCCGCATCCTCCACCATTCCGAAGTCGGCTCCGTCCATGGCCATACGGGACCGTCGCAGATGGCCAACTTCCGCTAGCTCACGGGCCCGACGGAAGGCAGCACGGCGTCGGAGGTCACCTTTAGAGAGGTGATTCGGTGGGTGGTGCTGCTACCGTTGAGTGTTCTGGGCCCGGCGACGACGAGAGCCCCCCACCCCGGCCCCGACCACCACGGCTCCGACCCACAAGCTCCGGCCTGAGCACCAGTAGCAACAACCGCAACTCGCCGGCTTCCAGCAGCAACACCATTTGGCCGCCAACCAGCTGCAGCCCTCCGCCCGGCAGCATAAACACTCTGCCCAACTGCACCGATGTCAATCCTTTGCCCACGGGCCGTGGCATAAACGGCCAATCGCCGACCAACACTTGTAGAAGCACCACTAGCAACGCCATCACCGGCTAGAGCTCTCTATCCAACAGCCCATGCAGCAACAATTGGGCGCGGGCCATCACAAGCAGCTGCATAACCACCACCAGCGGCCCTACCACCAGCCACATGTTTGTGCTCACCAGCACCAACACCAACACTAGCAGCTCGGCGCTAGCCAGCCCCGGCAGCCGCAAGTCCCACAGCGGCAACAATAATAGCAATAGAAGCAGCATGAGCTGCAGCACCACTCGCCGCGACCCTCTGTTGAACGTGGTATGCACGGTTCGATAAGGAAGATACTGTAACGTGATGGTTACAGGTACGCTACACGACCAGCCTTGGGTGGCGGCTGGTGTCGAGACAAGAGTGTGTTTCAGCTGTCGTTGTCAGCTGTCTGTACGCTAGTTTGTGATATCGCGCTCAGACACTCTAGGTGATGTCCTGTACATAAGGACTTCTATCAGAGCATACATTAGCTCTCTGTAACTAATCTGCATTAGGAATTACTTACAACACTCCCCCTCAAGATAGCTAAGGTGTGTCTTGTTATCAGATGGAAGTGATTACAGAATTCCTTCTACAAAGTGTGTCGCTGCATGGGTCCAGATGTCCCCAGAATGGCGCTCCTGTGTTTCACGAGTGCAGGTCCAGGTAGTGGCTTGGTCAGCATGTCAGCGACCATGTCACCGGTGGGTAGGTACCGTAGTTTGACGGTCCCCAGCTGTACGTGGTCCTTCACGAAATGATACTTCAGGTCGATGTGCTTGGTCTTCTCGCTCACCAGTGCATTCTGCGAATAAGCGATGCAGCTTTAATTGTCTTCCCAGATTGTGGTCGTCCCGCTGACAGGTCGACTGAAGATCTCCGACAACATCTGTCGAATATGGATGGCCTCCTTAGTCGCGTCCGCTGCTGAGTAGTACTCAGCCTCGCATGTTGACTGTGCGACGCAGGACTGTTTTCTAGACTTGTAGCTGACTGCACCTCTGCCCAGTGTAAAGACAAATCCCGATCGTGACCGGCGTGTCACACTGTCATTGCCCCAGTCTGCATCAGCGAAGCCTGTAAGTTGGAGAGTGTTGTCCTCACCCCCCCCCAACGTCAGGCTCATGGCTGGAGACCCCTTAAGGTAGCGCAACACTTTCTTAAGGGCCTGCATGTGGGCCACTGTGGGGTTCGCTTGCGCAGAGCCCAGAATGCTGAGCGCGGTCGAAATGTCCGGGCGAGTGCATACAGCGGCATATTGCAAACTGCCGAGCAGACTCGGGTAAACGTCCCGGTCCGCGCCTGTGAGGGGTACAGCTGTCTGCTTGGAGAGCGCAGCCAAAAAGCCGGGGTCCATCGGGAGACACGAGGGTTTGCAGTCCACCATGTC
>JAPMLY010003018.1:0-35469 GCA_026401115.1 Tetraselmis chui | reverse complement strand
AAGAGAAGCGAGTCGTCAACGCGAGCCAACTTTCAGTTAAAACGCGTAAAACCAAACATATGTCAGGGTTTCCAAGAAATACACTATGTGTTGTATATCACGGATTTGTATTGACAAGCTGTCATTACTCATCGCTCACTCGAACCATCCACGAGCAGTCATGCGCAACGGCTAAATGTAGAGCGGCGATGGGAATGGGGTGGAAGTGCCAACCTGAAGCCATGAGGTCTCCCCGCGCTGCTTTGAGCCTACCGGCAAGGACCTTGACTTTCTCCGTATTGAGTTCTGCTACAGGACAGCTCAAGTCGATGTAGAGGTGTTTCATGTAAGGCTTCAGCAGCCCTTTCCAAGAGCTAATGTCTTTTGCCTCCTCTGCAGTGACGACAGGTACGATGCCGTCCGGCCGTTGATCTATTGCATACTTGAACTCGTAGTAGCAGTAGTCCTTCTGCGGCGGGTTGAATCAGCACTTGTTGTTGGTTGCCTTGGCGAAATAGGACAAGGCATGAAGTTGCCCAACTGGGGTGTGTTTCTAAGGTTAATTTCCCACAAAAGATCATCAACGCAATGATCATGCCGTGTGAATCATCGGTTAGCCGCAAGCGGGGAGCCGCGACACTCAATTACTCGAGCAGATGACAGACACGCCGTTGACAGAATTCGTTAGCAACGAGTATACATCGATCGGTGGCATAGGTGATAATCGACAGATGGCACATGACTGCCATCTCATAAATTAAAGTGCTATAGTGTGCACATTGTTATTTATTGTTCATTTATTAGTCAGGTGCCGTGGATGCGTATTTTGTTGTGTCATGGTAACAGCACGCAACTACTACATCAATGTACAAAAGTGTGCGTGTGTGTGTGTGTGTGTGTGTGTGTGTGTGTGTGTGTGTGTGTGTGTGTGTGTGTGTGTGTGTGTGTGTGTGTGTGTGTGTGTGTGTGTGTGTGTGTATGGCCTAAGCAGCTCTTACCGAATCTGCAGCCGCGATCTTTTCGATGTACTCCGGTGTGAGGAAGGCCACCACAAACCGCGACGAATCGATCCCTTCCAGCACTGAGGTCTTTATGTGGTCCTTGAGGCAAACCTCGTCGAGCCAGACCCGCACGCCGGCGCTCATAAGGAGATTGGAAATGTGTACCACCTGTATATATCGACGGCCACAACAATAGTTGATTGCAATAGAAGAATAACATGGGAGACTTTTTTATTCCTGTGTGAATCTTAATATATATAATGAGAAGATACTATATGTGTGTTGTGCTTTGTAATGAGCACATAGTAAATGGTGTGTTGTATATGTACAAGTATTCATATATGCACACATACGAACGAACCCAAGCAAACACAGGCACACACATACACACACACACACACACTCACTCACTCACACGCGCATACGCACACACACAGGCACACACATACACACACTACACACTCTCTTACACACACTCTTACACATACACACAGGCGCGCGCGCACACACGCGAGGCGCGCGCGTGCACATACACAGCCAGGAAGCTGGCCAAGTTATTGTGTACCTACATGCTTTTTAATTGTCGCAGTGGTGTTGAAGCCATACCACAACTGTGCCAGAGGAATCGGCGACGGGTGTACCTTGGCGTGAGCCTGTTTGTCTTTACCCCAGTTATGCGACAAGAAGGCGTCGAACTCGAAGGATGGGCCTCCAGATACAGAGCAGGCGCCTGCGGAAGGAGTTTCAAGAGCTGTGGGCAGTAGCAGGAGAAAAAAATTAAGCAAAATATGTGAAAACTTTGATCTTTGTCGCTACGTTGCTAACCTCCCCCCCCCCTACTCCCCTCTAGGCATAATCGACGTATAGTCGACGAAACCAAAAAATATATATCATAGCCTCCATATATTTATTCAGACCTGCATTGGCTTCACCTGCTCGGCTTTTGTTCTTTGACAGCACTTTGATCTTATCGCCCTCGCCGACCACTTTGGAATTCGTCGCAAGCTCTTGTTGGGCCTGTGCATGATTCTGTCGTCAATTCTCATAGGGCGATACTGCGATAATTAGCAATATCAACAATAAGCCGCTTAACTACATGTAAAAATTATCAGCAGTGAGGGCCCACCTCCGCGGCCTGTTGGCCCGTAGCCATGACTTCTCCCCTTGCTGCGGGTTCCACCTCAGGCCGTGTCCGTACATGGTGCGGCATCAGCCTTCCCCCCGTTACTTTGTGTGTGTTTCCTCTTTCGCCGTCCTCAACGTGCGGCTCGGGACTTCCTGATGTGTCTTGAAGTTGAAGATCACCTGCCTCGGCAAGTCGCTGCTGACCTACTCGAGCCTCCAACTCGAGCCGCATCTCCGACTCGACCCGCAGCCTCTCCTCCGATTCACGCAACGCCCTCTCTGCTTCCGTAGCGCGCGCCTCCAATGCCTGACGCTGAGCTCTAAAGCCTGCCCTACATATGCCGGCCCCCATGCTGAGCCAAAGGTAGGTCCCGTGTGCGACGAAAATACTTTAGGTTATGAGAGTTTCCGCTAGGGTGTGCTCATAGCATACACCAATACCGTTATCTCAAAAGCCGTAGGTCTGGGACCGCCGAAAGCACTATAGCGGCGCAATTCGTATGTCAAGCTAGTAAAGCGGCAGAAGAGGCAACGAAGAAACCAATTCCACCTTACAGCGCGGAGGATTCTCGGGGTCAGGCAGTGAAAGTCGAATGGAGCCGCACCTACAGCTTCGCCTGACATGGTGAGGAGACTCGTGAAGTAAGGTGTGAAGGTAGCTGCAGCGGCATACCTGGTACGTCGCCCCGCCCATGCGAAAGAAATGTCATTATTATTAAAACTACTTTCATCATGTAACACAGAACTTAAAATAAACTAAATTGCTTACAAGAAGAACCAGATGAGCACGGACAGGAAAAGTGGGAGGGGAAACAAGAGGGCAAGAGTGACAAGAGGATCACGGAATCCAAAGCACAGCAAAAGGAAAGCACTACATTGTGCATAAACCTAGCAGATTAAATTAAGGGAACTCTTAAGCCACGCCGAGAATGCAACACGTGGAGGCGACAAGCGGCGCCTCACGCGCCGCTCGAGGAAGCACGGGGACGCTTGCGGCCCATGGCCCGGGTGAAGAGCGCCGTGGCCGGAGAAGGCATCCCAGCCGAGGAAGAAGCGGCCTCCGTGCCGTCCGCAGCGGCGGACAAACCACGCAAGACGTTGTCCGCGTGAGCAACATGGACGGCGAGTGTGACGAGTACAGTCCTACAACAGTACATTGCAGGACATTGTACAGGTACTCGTTACGAATATCAATTCGTGCTTTTCCATCGGACGGACGTATACTCGTGGGTACGTCGCTACTGCAATATTATAATGGTGCTGATGCTACAGTACGACCAATACCTCCCGGTACGTACAGATATGCATAATTAGTCTAACTAGCCAGAAGACGCGCCAGAACAAGCTCTTCAATGCAGAAGGAGCCGCGTCGTGAGACCGAGGAAGCTAGGCAGGCCATGTCCCGAGGACAGAGGGCGACGGTTGGACAGCACTAACGCCTGACACGTAAGCAAAGTTTGCAGGCGTAACTAGTCTGGGCTGAAACCTATTTAAGCCCAGTGCAGTAGAGGGAGGTGACAGAACCATTTAACAATTCCTTTGTTCATTTACAACATCTACTGCCAAGTACAGCAGTAAAACATCTCTCATCAATTGCCTCTCGACAACAACATTTTGCCATCTTGCAACAACAGGACTAGACAGACTAGAACAGATTTGTGCTAGCGTTTAGCTTTCAGAGGCTAACCGCCACACCGGTTTCGGAGCTCTTTGGTCGACGCACGCTTTCGTTGCTAATTGATCTGCTCGACGTTGCTTGATTGAGTTGAGATGGCTTCTCTCGGACCCGGACATTACGTCGTGTTGGTAATTCACGTTGGAGGAACTAAACCGTCGGATTTGAAGTTGGTGTTTAAGCGTGAGCCTCGTTATGGTAAAACTTGGTTCCCAGCTGGCTCTGTCTTACCTAATGAAGAGCCTGTCGACGCTGCTATTCGCGAGTTACATGAGGAGACCGGTCTTGTTTTGACATCGGAGGATTTGACGCTGTTGAGTGGTGAACATGTTACTGTTACACTATCTCAAGGACGACAGCTCGTTTACGTGTACTCGGCTTCTATTCCTGTCCTGTTTGCTACGAACAATTTACGTACACCTGCTCAGGTCGAGCAGGCTGTTTTGGCACAGTCGACAGTTAATCCGGATGATACTTACGTCGTCCCGGAATCCATCAACATTGACGGTCTGACACTTACGCCCTCACAGACGGGGTTACTTCGTGCTAAGAAGCACAAGAGTGAATTACTTCACTTCGGTTACGTGACTCAGTGGGAATCTTTTTATCGAGCGATCACACAACATAATCCAGTCATGCATGATGATACGTCTATCCCGAGACTGTTCCACATGTACACCCGGTTTACGACGGTCGACTCTGGTTATGTATGGCTACTGATTCGTGGACACATTAATCGACTGACTGGTGAAGGACCTACGGATTTACGAGTGGGAATGCCGATGCCTACCCACAATTTGGCTGGACTATCAGTGACCCTCACTGAGACTCAGCGTAAGGCTGCAATTACTTCACCGTACCAGAATGGTCAGATACCCCATGTACTGGAGGATTGGCTTGAAGCACAGCCTCAGGGTTTTATTATGCTTGGAATTTCAGCTGACTCGTACGATGCAGTATTATGGGTTACTTCACAGTTTACTGGACACCTAGGCGGGTGGTGGTTGAACCGGAAAAATCAGCCTCCAATTCCATCTACCTACAACGAGCTTGTTACGGAGTTACGCAAGTCTACGTTTCTTCCGAATATTCAGGACGACGCAATTAACGCTTTGCTAAGCTTTACGCAAAGCAACACGATGAGTTACGCGGTTTACACTAAGCAGTACAACGACTACTTACGTCGCTCTCGTCAAAACCTGACAGCTGAGGTACAGTGCGTACGCTTCATTAATGGCTTGGCGAACGATGCACTCAAGAAGCTGGCTAAGTCACACCGAGCTCAACTTGGATACCAGACTACGCTAGTGGAGCTACTAAACTTTTTGAACAACGTGGTGACAGATTCGCCGGAACTGGGCAATGCGAGGTCTGCTGCTGGACCGTCTACTCAGCCTACACGCAAGCGCAATTTTGAGGACCCTCTCGAAGAGGCTGCTAACGTCTGGAAACGTAACAAAGGTGGCCGTGGACGTGGCCGCGGACGTGGACGTGGTGGTGGTAACATTGGTGGTCGTGGAGGCAACAATGGTGGACGTGGTCAAACATCCGGCCGCGAAGATTTTAATTCACTCGCAAACGCAATGACAGCTGAGGAGCGTCAGCGACACATGGACGAAGGACTTTGCTTTAAGTGCCACAAGAAGGGACACCGTCTGTTCCAATGCCCGGAGTTCAAAGGCAAGGCACCGATGCAACCTAAGAAGCAATGATGGTGGCAGGGCTGTTCTACAAATGAACTGGAGCAGCCGGCTACATCTACTGTTCATTCTGAGACACTGTTAACGACAGAGGTCGTCGACACACCTTCGACATCTCCATCGACTACAGTTGCGACACATGTAACGCAAGTAGCAGGTCGTCGTCGACAGACTAAGCAGAGACAGAGTCGTAAACCTGTAACCAGACGTTCAGTTGATTGGAAAGTGGTTGACTCAGTCTTTGACCCTATGCATGTACGATTCAACTTCACGTTGGAGGTATGTGCTGATGATGAAGGTCTTAACTCGCACGGTGACTTACCTCACTATTCGCCGAGTGACTCGATTCTAGACAGAGATTTAACAGGAGAACGGGTGTTCATCAACCCACCCTGGGAGATAGCTGAGCAGATTGCGCAGCATTTTGAGGATTGTCGTCGAACATCTCCGACATCTACGATGGCTGTATTTGTACTACCGAAGTGGGCGAAATTTACTCAGGTGACTAAGCTCTGGAAACTTTATCAAGAATTCCCAGCAAGGACACAGCTTTTTACACGTCAGTCACTGGACAACCCAGCGCAACAGGAGGTGGTTGCTCCAGCCCCTTGGCCTGTACAACTCTGGTTAGTCGACGCAGATTGTGCGTTTAACGACTCACCAGAACCTACAGCACCTGATCAACCCGACTCGGTACCTGTACCAACAGACGACTCGGAACAGTCCATCGCTACGCTGCAACAATTTTCTTCGCCAGCTACAGCACTATTGACTGACCTCACGGAAGCTCGCCCGTTAATTCGAACTGAGCTGACTGTGAAAACTCCTGATGGCGGACACCAAATTTCTGGATTAGTGGACTGTGCTGCGACACTTGATTTTGTGTCAGAGGACTTTGTACGACGCTTTGCTTTACAGACTCGAAAGTCTGCGAGTAAGACTCCAGTTCGACTCGCTAACGGACAACGAGTGACTTCTACGACAGTCTGTGACATCACTTTTGAGCTGGCTCGACACGAATTTCAGCGGACTTTTTACGTTCTACGTGATTTACGCACAGCTGATTTAATCCTGGGTTTACCATGGCTTGATGACGAACAGGCCTCTTTACAATTTGGTACAACCAGAATTTTTACACTAATGGACGGCACAGCAGTGGAAACTACACTTGGGGGACGACGCCCTGAGTGTCTACTCCTGTCGTCTACGAAAGTTCAGAAGCTGATGCGCAAGACGCGCCGCAGCAGGGGACGTCATGCTGATTTTTACTTCATTGAACTTACGTCAGCCGCCGAACAGTCGACAGATTTTCACACTGGAGAGGAACTAACGGCAGAACAACGTGACAACTTCCGGTCAATACTCTTCGATGACTTCCCGGAGTTACTGCAACCTGTCGACTCTCCACCTGTAAGCCGACAGTGGGACCATCCCATTGAAACAACTGGCCCGATGCGACGTCAACGTCTGAACCGACTGTCTCCAGCAGAACGCGCTAAGCTTAATCGACAGCTCAAAGACGCAGTAGAAGCTGGTCTGATCCGTCCCAGCTACAGTGAGTTTGGCTCGCCAATTCTTTTTGTGCGGAAAGCTGATGGCTCGCTACGTCTGTGCATTGACTACCGTGGTTTTAACGAGGTTACGCGTAAGGACGCCTACCCACTTCCGAGAGTGGATGACACATTGGACGAACTTAAGGACGCGAATTTTTATACACACCTCGACCTCGCTTCTGGATTCTGGCAAGTTCGAGTGCGTGAGCAGGACGTTCATAAGACGGCTTTTCAGACCCCTGATGGCTTAATGGAATGGGTCGCTATGCCGTTTGGACTGTGCAATGCACCAGCTACATTTCAGAGGATGATGGACGACATTCTTCGCGACTTTTTACGTAAATTCGTGACAGTCTACCTGGATGACGTCTGTATATACAGTCGGACACTGGAGGAGCACCTTCAGCACCTACGTCTAGTGCTACAACGATTTAATGAGGAAGGGCTGAAATTACGCCTTAAGAAGTGCTTCTTCGGATTGCAAGAGATGGAGTATCTGGGCTATACTGTGTCAGCCGGGAAAATTTCGGTTTCCACAAAGAAAGTCGAGGCCGTTGCAGACTGGCCAGTGCCCAAGACGCAGAAGGAGGTTCGCAGTTTCGTACAGTTCTGCAACTTCTATGCGAGATTTATACACCATTTTAGCGACCTTACGGCTCCATTGACGGACTTACTGCGGAAGTCCCAGCCACAGAAGGTTACGCTGACGCCTGCCTGTTTGGAAGCCTTCGAGACTCTCAAGTTACGGCTCATTTCCGCGCCATGCCTGATCCTTCCGGAGGTCGGCTCGGACGCGACGTTCACCGTGGCTACAGATGCTTCAACAGTGGGGATTGCAGCAGTCATGTTGCAAGACCAAGGAGGCGGTCTTCAACCAGTCTCTTACTGGGCGCGTAAGCTGAATCCAGCTGAGCGTAGTAACACTTACTTTGCGTACGACTTAGAAGCTTTGGCCGTATGCGAAGCTGTCAAACATTGGAGGTGCTATCTTTAAGGCTGTTCTAAGTTCCTTGTCGTAACAGACCACGACACACTGCGACATCTGCTCAGGCAACCGAACAACAGGCTGAACAAGCGGCAAGCAAGATACCTGCGGGATTTGCAACCGTTTGTGGGCTCGATGACACTTGCATATCGCAAGGGAGCTTTGAACGAAGCCGACCCGTTAAGCCGGCGTCCAGACTTCGTACCTCAGGCCACAGTACCCTTATTTTGGGATGGCGAGGTTCCGTCAGATCGAGAATTACGACGGAAGTCCCAGCTGCTGTTTGAAGACGCACAGTTAAATTCACTGACTGTTAACGCGTTGCAGCTGAGCCCTGAGTTCGCTGATCTCATTCGCGAGGGGTTCTCACAAGATTCGTTTTATGGGGACGATGGTGAGTGGACAAGAGACAGCCGGATAGAAGCCAGAGATGGGTACTTTTGGCGTCTCAATCGCCTCTGTATTCCACAGAACTCTGAGCTCCGACTGAGATTGATCACAGAGTTGCACGAAAGTTCGTCAGCTGGTCACAGAGGAGTTGCTAGCACTCTTGCTAAAGCACTCGACAGATTCTGGTGGAAACGAATCCGCCAAGAAGTGAAAGATTTTTGTGAACGCTGCGTCGTGTGCCGACGAGCGAAGATTCGACCGCAGATGGCTGCGACTCTTTACCCATTACCTATTCCACCCAGACCGTGGCACACAGTTGGTCTTGACTACCTGACACACTTGCATGAGAGCAATGGCTTTAACAATATGCTGATTGTAGTGGACCGTCTAATTCGAATGGCCCATTTTCTGCCATGTACAGAGTCGATTACTGCCGAAGAAACTGCAACTTTGTTTTTACAGGGAGTCTACCGCTTACATGGACTTCCCCGTGTGCTAATCAGCGACCGTGATCCGAAATTTGTCAGCGCCTTCTGGCAGACTCTTTGGAGACGCCTTGGAACGCGTCTGAACATGTCTACCAGCCGACACCCAGAAACAGACGGACTCACAGAGCGCGTGAACAGCACGTTTCAGCAGCTTCTTCGTTGCTTCTGTTGCTATGATGGCTCTGATTGGTCGACACTTTTACCGCAAGTGGAGTTTGCGTACAATGCTTCGCGTGCACTCGGAATTGAGCACACACCGTTCGAGGCTAACTTTGGTTTCTCTCCTGAGGAGCCTCCTGACCTGCTCTTCAGCATGCGACCATCGATACCAATTTCGCAAGACGCAACAGAACGGTTAAGATTATTACAGGAAGTGCACAACCTGGTACGCTCTGTATTACAGCTACATAAGGACGAGATGCAGGCGCGCACAGAACCGTCTACGGCGCCACATTTTGCTAAGGGAGATAAGGTGTCAGTCGTCACAGCAAACCTTTTTCTGCGAGGACAACCGAACAGGAAACTCAGAGACAGACAGCTCGGCCCCTTTACAGTGGAGGAGCAGATTGGAAAACACAGTTACAGATTGAAACTACCGGCGACAGTACGCTTACATCCTGTGTTCCATGTTAACAACTTACGACCATGTTCTACCGCTCCGCTACGACCAGCTGTCCCTGTAAATGTACCTGAAGGAGACGATGAGGAGTTTGACGTTTCGCACATCTCTGCTGTGTGCATCAAGTCGCTACCTAGACGACGAGGCAAATATTTGCTCTTCATGACGCACTTCAGTGATGACGACATTCCACTTGTCTGGCACCGGTTGAACGAGGTGCATCGAACAATTGCGTTACAAGAATTCTTGGAGACGCCCCAATGGCGCAAGTTCGCCAAGACTCAGGCGTACATTGACTTCATGCACGCTTTCCCAGCGCGCATTCCTGAGTCCCAGTAACTGCTTCAGTAAAGGAGCCAAGAACCACGGAGGTCTGCCTCGCGGCGGCCTCATTGATCTGTCAAGAGGGGCATGGTACGAGTGTGACGAGTACAGTCCTACAACAGTACATTGCAGGACATTGTACAGGTACTCGTTACGGATATCAATTCGTGCTTTTCCATCGGACGGACGTATACTCGTGGGTACGTCGCTACTGCAATATTATAATGGTGCTGATGCTACAGTACGACCAATACCTCCCGGTACGTACAGATATGCATAATTAGTCTAACTAGCCAGAAGACGCGCCAGAACAAGCTCTTCAATGCAGAAGGAGCCGCGTCGTGAGACCGAGGAAGCTAGGCAGGCCATGTCCCGAGGACAGAGGGCGACGGTTGGACAGCACTAACGCCTGACACGTAAGCAAAGTTTGCAGGCGTAACTAGTCTTGGCTGAAACCTATTTAAGCCCAGTGCAGTAGAGGGAGGTGACAGAACCATTTAACAATTCCTTTGTTCATTTACAACATCTACTGCCCAAGTACAGCAGTAAAACATCTCTCATCAATTGCCTCTCGACAACAACATTTTGCCATATTGCAACAACAGGACTAGACAGACTAGAACAGATTTGTGCTAGCGTTTAGCTTTCAGAGGCTAACCGCCACAGCGAGAGAGACCTTTCGACGCCAGGAGGCCAACAACTTGCCCACGTGCATCCCTTTAGATGCGGCTGCCTGCTTGGCTAGCTCCGTCAAGAAAGCCGTGGCGTGGCTGCCAAGAGTACCAAATTCCGTGATTGCAAAGGGAATGAAGCGGATGTCGGGGCGACTCCTCAACCCCTCCAAGTACTTCTCGAACTTGGTCTTCTCAGCATGGCGGAGAGCGACTTTGGGTGACGGGGGGCTAGACACGCCGAACAAACCGGAAACCACGGCATCAAGGGCAAGTTTTGAGCCTCGGATGCCGTGATAGTGCAAGACACCCACATCCGCGGGGAGACCGTCGTTGCCGTTGGGGAGTTGAACTAACATCGTGGGATCTGTGAGAACCTCGACGCCAACCCCGAGTGCGCCACGAACCTCGGAGATGATTTCCGCAAGGGCCGTCACCAACCAAGAGTGAGCGGTGTGGACCGAAGCATCTTCGCCGCAACGAGCCAAATGGTCCGCAAAAGCAGAGGCCCACGCATCATCCGACATGTCAACACCCGCCGACGAGAACGCACCCCGCATAGCTTGAACCGAGAGATGGCAAGAAGCACAAGCAGTGGGGGAGCGTAGAGAAGAGAGGATGCGAGATGAGGGTAGGCCGAAGATGCGACAGGCCGCGACGCGGAAAACTGCGTCGTAGTGCTCAGGGAACTTGCCACGGAGCTCGCCCAGGCGACCCGAAGTAGGCGGGCCGAAGCCAAAAGTAGGCGGTCAGAACTTAAAATAAACCACCGCTAATGCAAGCAAAAGGAGCAAAGACGAAAAAATCCTACAATGCAGGCCAAAAAATAAGGCTCAGATATTCCAATCTGAATTAGGACACGGCTTTACGATGAGCCTTAGGTCATATTTTACCCGAAATTGCTCTGTAGTCCAGGTAACGCTACTCATTTACCTGAAAGTAATAGACTTTTACAAAGCACTGTCGGAAGTACAATAGCCCAATCACGCCGAGCAAAGAACGTAACATAGGAATAAAGCCTTTATGAAAAATAGTCTTACAAGAAAAATCAGCATAGGAATAAAGCCTTTATGAAAAATAGTCTTACAAGAAAAAGTAGCATACGATGGCAAAAAGAAGAAAACAGGAAAAAAACCTGAGCCCGAGGAACATGAGTGCATGCTACATCATCAGCACTGCCCTCCCGCCAAGCGTCACAGAGATAGGAACCCAGTGTACCATTAAGAGCAGCGAAAAGACGTTGCATAAGCCTTTATTCCGATTAGAAATAGCCCGGCTCGCGGGAACACGGCTCGTCGGCCGGTATTAAGCCTCCGCATCAAACATCGATGTATTCATTGCATCATGATGCGTCTGCCGCATCATCCGCATCAATGCGTCCATGAATTAGTGGCCCATTTAATCAATGCGTCCATGAATTAGTGCCCCACTTAATCAATGCGTCCATGAATTAGTGGCCTATATAATCAATGCGTCCATGAATTACTGTCCCATATAATCAATGCGTCCATGAATTAGTGGCTTATATAATCAATGCGTCCATGAATTAGTGGCCTATATAATCAATGCACAACGAATTACCTGTACATTTTTGGAACATCGACCGCATCGATGCATCTAATTTATTATATTCAATTAGCGATAATTTGTATATCATTCTTTCACGTACACATTTAATAGATGTACTAAGTACATGGTACGGATGTGAGAAATGCCGTTGAAAGTTTACTGCTTCTCACGCGTCTAAAGCTACGGTAACCCGTAGTTGAGTCATACGCGTTTAATCGACGATGATTCGAATTTTGAAATGGGCGTTGACTCCACAGACGCGACCTGTCACCTCAATCACATGTGGTCGACGTGCATTGTCGTTTGTCACACGTGGACTACGGCATGTCTTGCAAGCCCATTGCACCGTCCAATGTGCGTGAGTTTCAAATTGACGGTCACATTTGAGCCAAACTTGGATTCGAATTGTTTGTTGTTGTACAATACACTCACACTATACTCTTACGCTTCACCCGCCGAATGTACGCGCCTCGCCAAATCTGTGGTCATATTGATGATAAAGAGTTTGAAATTTTGAATTACATCGAGGGCGAGAATTGCCGGGCGTTGCGACGACGTTTAATACAAATTCTGCACAGCAATTGTCAAACCATCATTATTCCCCCGTTAGCCGTCGCCACACAATCCCTACAACCGCGGTTTGTGTTCGAAAAAACTGCGACAATGCGGAAACGTGGCCGCCCCCGACAAACTTTGCCTCAACAACAATCACTGAAGCCCCAAGGCGCTTCCGAAGGCCCACTGCGCACCCCTACTAGTCACTTCGATGCTCACGCTGGTAAGGATTCTTATGTGGTTGGAGTTGTGTTGGCTGAGGTTTTCCGTTTGGGGGTCCCCCACTACCAGATTCGTTGGGAAGGCCTGCCGAGCGGAAGCGATACGCTCGAGCCTGCTTCCCACCTGCAAGATCCTGCGAGCCAAGCTATGATAGATGCCTATCTGAAGTCACGCTCATGTGATGACGACGATGGAGCATCTAGAGACGCAGCTGAGGAATCTGCTTCTGTCGCTGTCCCACTTTCGTTGACTAGCCTATCGAAGTCTAGCGCTTCATTCGGCGAAGGCGTTTCTCTATCCGGCGCTCCCATCACCGTCGACGCGGACGAGGACGGGAGAATAGAGGTGAAGCACGCCCGTGTATCAAGTGTTTGGTCACACTTCGGACCGAAGTACTTGACGGGTAAGGGTGTAAAGGTCTCGAAGTGTAACTACTGCCACACGATATTGTCGGCATGCAACACCACCAACCTGCGGAACCATTTGCTTCGACTGCATGGCTCTCAACTCGTCAAGACCGCGGTGGCCGACCACAAGGTATGTTATTTTTTGAAATTTTCCAACTTTTTCAGGGCTCTTGCTTTGAATTTCTCTCTTTGACGACCCGTGTCGTTACATACTTTATCCTCGACCCCGTCTACGCTTTGTCGTGTCAAGTCCGCATTTCGAAAATATTTGCGCGCTGTTTTTCAATGTAGGTAACACTTGAAGAAGTTCTAACATGCGCCAAACCTGTAGCTAAGGTCGAAACCTCTCGGGTTATGCCACTGCCGGCTGAGCAACGCAACTATCTTCACCGGATATGTGCGACGTGGGTAGCGAAGTCGAATAGGCCGTTTTCGATGCCCGAAAAAGACAAACGTTTTCGGACCTATATCACTGCTATCAGGGGGGGACGATACTCTCCGCCGATGACTGCCACAGTCATCAAGGATATCCATGCACTTGCTATCGAATCACTGACTGATATTAAGGTACGTTTACCTTGTATGTCTCCGACACGTCTTTGTTATCAGATTTTTTTCTTTTTTAACCGTTTCCCATGACTTGCAGGACTCAATAGCCTTAAATCAGAAGGAATTGGGTGTCGGACCATGCCTTGCAGCCGATATATGGGGAGAAAACGGCATCTCACTGCTAGGCGTGTTGGGCTACTGGGTTGACAGCTCTTTCGTGCTACATGAGAAACTGCTGATGTGTGAGCCCTTCAGCGAGGTATGTATGGTAGCAAAGAATTTGCTTTTCCTTTTAGTACGGATCATTTGATTGATGATCTCAGTAATTAACATATGCCTTGCTAAATTCTGCTCCATTCTTTATATTAGGTGTTGCACACTGCTGAAAATATCATGATGTTGTCGAAGAAAGCACTCGTGCGCTTTGGGATTGGGGAGTATCATCCAAATCCTGCAGACAATGGAGAGATGGTTGACACCGTGGGTCAAGAGATCCTCGGGGTTACAACAGATGAAGGCAGCAACATGCTGAAGATGAGTCCCACGCTTTTTGACTGTCGAATGTCTAACACACGCTTATGATTTTTGCTGAAATGGTTTCCGACATTATGTTTAGGCCTTCATCAAGTTCGAGGGAGCGCCGTGTGTCTGCCATCGGCTTCATAATGCGCTGATGGATGCGCTGAAGGACGATGTTGCGTTCACTTTGACAAAGAAGGTATTAGTTTCCTGGTAATCTAGCTTATGCTTGATGACGAAATGTTTGTCAAACGCTGAGCACATATGCGTACGAAGGTGAGGGGTATTGCAGCGCATCTCCACCGTTCCTCCAAGGGCTCGCTGAAGATGAAGGAGATTCAAAAACATTTGAAGCTGCAGGTTTCCAAGCCCCCAGGTTGTTCTTCGACAAGATGGGGAGGTGTCATTCCCTAGTTCCAATGGATTGGGGCCAATCGAGCAGCTCTGAAGAGGTACAACAAGGACTTCCCTCAAGGCTGCGCGGTCAACGAGGACGGCTCAACCTTTAAGGACCACTCGATGTCGGATGACGAGGTGGACATTTGTTTTCAGCTGGTGAGTGTTGTTTGCTTCCACACTGCGCCTGAATCTCAATGCCGTATGATGTGTGTTTTAATATCTTACTTGCAATTGCACTTTAGGGGGTGGTGCTGGGATGTTGCTTAGAGGTTCTGGCGACCATGGAGGCTACAACTCGTCCAACAATCAGCAATGTCATGCCGGTCTTTGGGACTTTGCTGACCTTTTTGGACAGTTACAATCATGCAGTTGCCGTGATTGATGGACAGATCCAAAAGATTAAGGTAAACCTTGTTGCTATGCTTCTTGTGTGACAGCATTGTTTCACCACCCGACTGACATTGATGTGTTTGTTGTTTGTAGTCTCAGGCCATTCTACCAGCAGTGGCGAAAGTGAGGGAAGCCTTCAAGGAAGCCGTGCAAAGGCGCCTCGTGTCCGACCTACAAGGGCACCAAGAGGACTTACTAATCGCAACCACATTGGACGTTAGGTATGCCCTATGTTTATATGGGTTTATATTGTTGTTAAATGTATTTGATAGTGTTGGTTTGACATGATGTAATTTTTTTTGTTTATATCATTCGGATGTATAGGTGGAAAAACTTCGACTTTCCGACGGCTGACAGGCAGATGCGGGAGAAAGCTTATGGCTACACGTGAGCTGTGTTTGCTGCTGATTGGGCACTTGAAAAATCTACATCTAACCCGTCGGTGGAAGCTCAGCCAAAGGCGGCCACAGAACCACCGCCGAAGAAGGCGAGGACGGGCGGACTGGCCAATATGATGGAGTTGCTTCGCGCTGCAGGTGATTACGTTATGTAATTGTATGATTTAGAGTTTTATTAATGAGCTCACGTCAATTCATATTGCGTGATTAACTCGCGTATGTCTTAATGAATAATAGTCACTGCGGTAATTGAAATTTAATTCTTTCATCCTTCATCACCTTTCATCTTTCAGTTATGATGTGAATTGTGAAATTATGAAATGTGACTGCACTGCAGAGGACGATGTTGACGAGACTCCGTCTCGGTTGGGGGAGGAACAAGGGGTTCTCAGCGCGACAGCGGAGCTTGATGAATACCTAGCCTTGCCACAAGTGCGGCAAAACAATCCAGACGGGATTGCGTTCGACGTATTGGAGTGGTGGAGGGTACATTCTTGGCGCTATCCCAATGTAGCCAGAATGGCTCGTGGATTTTTTGCATTGCCTGCATCGTCTGCTGGAGTTGAGCGTTTGTTCAGTGCTGCAGGCAAGAAGCACGGGGACGCGCAAAAATCGACATCAGAGGGATCGCTAGAGGTGTCTCTTATGGTATTTCAGAATGTAGCATAGGGGGTGTACCGGTGTAGTCTAATAGATCTACAAGCTTTTAACGCACTGAATTTGTACGCGAATGCGTCATGTTTTTACAAACAAGATGCACAATGCGCACGAACATTTCATAATATGCAAATGCATACTGCACAATGTCGAAATATGCACATGCGTCTAATCAAATTTACTCTATGCATCTACTTTATCGCACGTGGCGAATTGACAGTACATGCATACTCCGCATATTACAAATTTCGACATATGGATTTTGGTTTGTTCATTATTAGTATCCTCATCATATATATGTTCCCGATGATCCCAATTGAGCGGCTAGTCGGTGGGTCACTCCGTTGCAGCCAAGACAACCTGGAGAGGGTTAAACTCACAACCTGGAGAGGGTTATACTCGTGGGCGGGCCAGTCTAGGCGGCCGTTGTCAAGAGGGGGAGGGAACCAAAAAAAATGTCAAAATTTTAACAAACTTGTATGGGACGTCCCATACAATATCCAACTCATTTTAGTTTTCTAGACAAACTTATGTAATTGAAAACATCCACCCAGAATATGAATTTTACCAACATACCGATGCGGAGGATGCATCAATATATTCGCCCCGCATCACCCGCATCAATGCGTCCATAAATGAGTGCTGAATTTAATCAATGCGTCCGCGAATTAGTGCCCCATTTAATCAATGCGTCCATGAATTAGTGGCCCATTTAATCAATGCGTCCGTGAATTACTGCCCCATTTAATCAATGTATCCATGAATTAGTGGCCTATATAACCAATGCGTCCATGAATTAGTGGCTTATATAATCAATGCGTCCATGAATTAGTGGCTTATATAATCAATGCGTCCATGAATTAGTGGCCTATATAATCAATGCGTCCATGAATTACCAGTTGAATTAAAATTTTGATGCATCTTTTTTTATGCATAGCAGTCGATGCTTGATCTTTAATTTTTTTGGGTGATGCGGAGGCTTAGCCGGTATACGGCTCGCGCGACGAAAATATAACGAGCCGTATTCCGCGCGTTTTATCGTATTCCAATCAGGCATGTACACGGCTCGGACTGCATGACGTGCTGGCTTTGTATCGCGGGCTTGTACGGCCTTTTTTGCGCAGCCATCGCGCCCGCACACACTCACACACACACACCCCCCCCACACACACACACAAACACACATACACACAAACACACATTAACGAGCACACACAAACACACACACACACACACACTCATTCACACACATACACACACATAAATACACACAAACACACTCACACACATACACACACATAATGCTGACCTCCATAGCCATATGGCATGTCTACTATGAAATCATCTGAAACAAACTTCACGTACACCAAATCTCCTATCCTCGATTGCATTGCAGTTAAACATGTTTGCGCTTCATATGCCACATACGCCCACATGTATTTAGCCAAACACACACAAACACAAACACACAGACACACACTCACATACACATATACACACACGCGCGCTCGTTTGTTCGTCAGCTAGCAGGCTAGGCTTAAGTGTGGAAAATAGCAAGGGAGCTTGGATTCGCACCGATGCTGCGAGGCGCGCGGATGTAGTCGACACTTTCCAAGAAATCGCTTGCATAGGCGGACTACATAAGTGGGCTATTTCACACGCGAGAGCCAACTTTCAACTACCACGATACTCCAAAATACTTCGCTTGACAAAACTGCCCAAATCCTCGCAGGGTACCCACGACACCCCTGGTGTAAGCGACGTGTGTTAGCGAGGGATTCGGTTCGTATTAAAATTACTTGCAGCTTTTGCTAGTGCGAGATGGTCCTCCAAGTTTTGCCGAGTTTCGGTACAATGTTTTGCTTTAGTGCGCTGGTTTAGGCAGGGGCGCATGCATTTCTTGCCAACTCCGATTATTTCATTTTTGGTTGCGGTACGGTCGTTAAATAGGATTGTATTTATGGATCACCTACCTTATTATTCATCACATGCCGGATGCCCATGATCGTGCTTCAAGTAAGGCTAGGGATCAAGCGAATTTTGTCGATGTTGATGGTAATGATATTTTGCAAAGTTGATGTTGATGGTATTAATATCTTGGATTGTCGATGTTGATGGCGTTGACAGTTTGAGATGCTGACATCGATGGCAATTTAAGCCGATATTATCGCCGATGTCTCGATATTTGGGACGATATATCGATACATCGGGCTTAAACAATCAATATTTTTCAATTGTTTAGATAATTGATGGCATTGATGCGAGCACTACTGCCATCGTGTCCATGTCGATGTCGCAACCTATCACATCGATGGCACTATCACTAGGTGATGATGATACTATCGACGATGCAGCGATGGCTGATCCCTAGCCTTAGCTTCAAGATGCAATGCCCAACATTAGAGAATACATAAGAAAATACATATATATATATGTACACGACATACAGAGCATGCCACACATCTTCATTGTCGTCTAGTGTGGCTACTAGCCGATCGCGGGCGCCAAGCAAGGCCAATCATCCACTCCATCGACAAGTACAAAAAAGCCCCCATTCAATAATACAAGGTTCGATCCCTTGGTACCTTCGCGCACCTCCGCGCTGTGCCTCACAAAAGAACGTGTGGAACTGTGCAAGTTTCTTTTAACATTAACACATTAGGGATGTTCCGGCTAAATTCGAGACCAAACCCGACAGACAATGTTCGAGACAACGAATTGGTGAGATTCCGCCGAAGGATTTAACGCCAAATCACGGAAGGATAATGCTAAAAAAAAGAAGCAAAACAACCAATTCGTGAAACAAAACGTGGCACAATGATTAAGCAAGCAAGAGAGAATGCAACGCCATCATCATACACCGCATCCAGATGACCTTAACGATTGACGGGCTACCGCCCAGGCCCCCCAGCCACTAACGTCGACCCCACAGTACCCACAGCCACATACCCAGGACACGGCTTTGCTGACGACCTCAGCCTCGTCACGGGCTCGACCCCAACATGACCATCCAGCTCAGGAAACTCTCCCTCTTCAGCGCCTACACCGGCATGACCGTCAACATCCGCAAATGCTGCATCACCGGCGCCCTCTGGCGCACAGGCAACGCCCTCACCCTCGCCAACACTACCCTCCTCGCATCCCGCCTGCAAACTCAGTTCATCTCCCTAAACTCCACCCCGGCCCCCATCCCCTCCATTGGCCCCAAGGACACATACATAGTTCTAGGAGTAGAACTGAACACCTCCCTCAACTTCACCAAACACTGGCAAGAACTCAAATGTACCACTGCATCCCTCATCACCGCCCTTTCCACCTCCCCACTAACACAATCCCGCAGAATCAGGGTCATCCGTGGACTCCTCATCGGAAAGCATTTCACCCTCCAGCTCGGCCTCTTCACCGACTCCCAACTCGACACTCTCGAAGGACAAATCTGCCGCGTACTCCGCTCCGCCGTCTCCTCGGTACGTAACCTTCCCCGCACCGCCCTTCACCGCCCTACATCAGACCTAGAATACGGCCTCCCCTCCCTCAAAGCCCACGCCGCACAACTCACAGTCTGCCACCTACATAAAATCATGAACAACTCAGGCTATAGAGGCCACATGGCCCGCGCACACATACGCACCCTATCCACAACGTATTCCCACTGGCCCTCGGAATCCATCATGTCAACCTGTTACACCCCACCCACACTAAAGTGCTTAGTCCGAGCTCAACGCGATGCGGGCACCCTATTCCACAACATCCCTCCACTCTCCCTCACAAACCCTATCGCCTCCACAATCCGCGCCCACTTCACCACTCAAGACAACGCCCTCCTCGCCTCACTCCGGGACAAAGCCACACACATCACCGACCCCAACACATACAAACAAGCCTAATGCGATTTCTCCCCCCGCAAAACACACGCCTCCCTCCTACCCCGCCTCACCCCCCTATGGAAAAGTAACATCACCACGTGGCCACAAGTCCTCCTCAGAGCCACCTCATCCTCCTTCATCCTCAAATCATGCAAATCCATCACCACACTCACGGGGTCCACCACCCCCCTCTCAGTTCCCATCCGCCTCCTCGCCGCAATCCTCACCGAACCCCTCGATACTATCCACAACCGCCTCCCCATCACAAGCCTCAATACCAACCAAGCATCCCCCCCCACCACTATACACCCTCCACCTGCTGCACATGCCCGCACTTTGCCATACACTCCCAGTGCCGCCCAGCTCAGGGACCCGCCACATGGCAGTGCGAATGGTGTGCTCGCGGCCAACAACACGACCTCACCCACCTCCACGAAGTGCAGTGGGCCCCATGCCTACAACTCCACGACACCATCAGTGAGACCCCCTCCGGCCCCACCGCCCTCACCGCATTTAACTCCGGCTATGTCCCCTCCACCACACCCATTTTGCCAGACCCCGGACCCCCTCCGTGGTCACACCCCCTTATCACATTCAACCATGACCCCATCAACCCCGACCTCGACATGCTCCCTACCGGTAAATTCGCTATCCACGCACACCCTACACTCCACGACACCACCATAATCTGCACTCCCGACGGCCGCGCGGTCACCACCCTTAACGGCCCCCGCGTCCGCCACCTCTACCAACTCTTCCGCCCCGACCTCTCACAGCATACGTTTGAAGAGGAGGTCTACCACCTCCTCACCCGCCTAGGTTCCCGATCAGAAATCCACTCACCCACACCCGCCACCACCACTCGTAATAGATGGGCCACCAGAGAAGACCTCCTCACAGCTCTCCGTCACACATTCCGCATCCAGACAGAACTCTACTCCGACCCCCTCAATAAATCCCTTCACTCCCACACCTACCACTCCCTCTACCCCGAAGATATAGTCTTCTCATCTAGCGGCAGCAATGCCCCGCACACCTGGCAAGGCACCAACATAGCCAACCCCGAATACGACCACGAATGCATGAGACGAGCCATGGAACACGCAATCACCAGCGCACACCTCACAGCCCCTCACACACCCAGCGCAACCATCCTCATCCTCCCCCGATGGGAACACACACCCTACCGCCACTCCAAATACATCAACTCCCCATACACCCACCACCTTTACACCCTCCCCAATGACGCAAACACATTCCTACCCCCCGACCAACACACTGGCAACCCCACCCCTACCCCATTCGGCACACGATGGATGGTCGACATATACCTCGTCGCTAACCCCCTCGCACTCTCCACCCTCCCATCACCCACAGCCATGACCGCACTTCACAACACTCTCGAATCTATCTACGACACTCACCTCCCCAACCCCATCATCACCCCCCCTCCTCCACACCTCTTTGTCACCTACTCACCCCACTCAGCAGGTATATACCACCGCCCCCCAAACCCAACTCACCCCCTCACATACCCCCTCCCGGACCGCGTGCATCTAACGTACCCCCCCACCAGAGGCACCCCTGCTTGGAACTGGCAGGACTTTGTATACACAGACGGCTCGAAAAAAGGCAGCTCGACCCCCCTCGGAGCAGCAGCTACCCACCCCGCCTCGGACACCAAAATCAAAATCATGGTGACCTCTACCCCTCCCTCACATACAATAAATCGTGCTGAATTAGCTGGCATAGATATAGGCCTCCAACTTGGCCGCACCCACCTCCTCACAGACAGTGCGTGCTCCCTCCGCCTCATACAAGGTTACTTAAACTGCCCTTCCGCTTACCGCCACAACATTCACCGCGACACCCTCTTATCTATCACACACACCCTTAAAACCCGCTGCGAAGCAGGCATCCGTACACACCTCGGCAAAATCAAAGCCCACAACCATTCCATCGGCAACGACCTCGCAGACACCCTCGCCAACCAAGTCGCGGATGGTCACCCACCCGATACTACATACACCACAGGTTCAGAGGTCACGATAGGCCACTGGACATGGCCATACACCCTCATCCCACAAACCCTAGGGGACCCCATACCCTACAGATACACCAACCTCAAACCCGACGCACACAACTACAGCACAAAACACACACACACTCCTCTCTCGCAAACAACCAAACACGGAGCCCTCCTCGCCCGCGCCGCGAAGGACGGCGCCGATTTTTCTTACCACAAAAAACACTCAACTCTCACAAATATCCAGTTCACACACAAACAAGAATTCATGTGGGGCGTCCACAACACCCGCCTACTTACTCACAACCCCACCCTGCGCTGCCCCCTATGTGGCCAATTCACTAGCAACGGCCACATGGCCGGTAACTGCCCCTCTATGTCTGGTCTAAGACAGGACCGACACAACAACGCTCTGCAACTCCTACTCTCCCTACTGGAACGCCACAACGGAGGACGCTGGGAAACCATCACCGCAGACTTCGGTAACAAACCCATAAAATCGTTTGATTCCCCCACCCCTGCCCACACCCCACTTGACTGCCACCCACCTCACCCCACCCACATGCCCACCCGCCTTGTTGCTGCTGACGAAGGTCTCTCGCATGACTCCCTAACCTCATGCCCCGCCGTCCTCCCCCCTGAGATTCTCCCCCCCTGCTTCGTCCCCCTGCACAAAAACCTGACTTCATCCGCATCCTCGAACCCAGATTCGTTGGTCACTCCAACGGTCGCCGACGTTACGCATCCATAAAAAAGATTCAGATAGGAGAATGGAAGTACTGCACAGACAACAACCTCTCTCACACAGCCGACCTCATACGTGCCAAATACACACCCCTTGCGAACGCCATCAGAAACCACTGGCCAGGCACAGTGGTCGACATCCTCCCCATCGTCATGAGCCACACAAGTACACCACACTCCTCCACCATCATGAGTCTCACCTCCCTTCTCACCGCCCGCACCGACCCTCCTGATAAACTCGTCTCCAAAGCACGCCTCGACACATCTCGCATTCTTGCACAACTCCATACACATACTGTCCAATGGCTGCATCACCTCCTACGCATATACCGCTTTAAATCCCGCACGACCTCCCGCCACGCATCCGCACATTGCCTCCACGCACGACCCTGAATGCACACAACCTTCGCCTCTACTTGCACCCTCCCCGGGGGGGAGCAAAACCCCCGAACACCCTTGGAGAGGTTGGATTAGGTAGTTAACGGTCTAGCCCTGACTTGTAAGTTCCTTGTATGGCATAGTTGGGAGGGCCCATAGACAGCAGCCGACGCATCCGGCTTTTGGTGAAATACCG
Organism: Tetraselmis chui; assembly: GCA_026401115.1. Lineage (NCBI taxonomy): Eukaryota > Viridiplantae > Chlorophyta > Chlorodendrophyceae > Chlorodendrales > Chlorodendraceae > Tetraselmis > Tetraselmis chui. Next base: position 12,084 of record JAPMLY010003018.1, on the reverse strand, counting down.
GCGCATACGGTACATGTTGTAAACAATTTCAATTTCAATTTCAATAACGATTGACAGACGCGGCACAATATAAGGCATAGAGTAGTGTTGTTTCATATGAGAATTTCCCTGATCAAAGTTTGGAGTCGCCGACGTAAGGTGTGAAGGTAGCTGCAGCGGCATACGTCGCCCCGCCCATGCGAAAGAAATGTCATTATTATTTAAACTACTTACATAACACAGAACTGAAAATAAACCACCGCCAAAGCAAACGAAAGGAGCAAAGACGAAAAAATCCCACAAGCAATGCAGGCCAAAATATAGGGCAGATGTTCCAATCTGAATTGGGACACGGATTTACGATGAGCCCTAAGTCATATTTTACCTGAAATTGCTCGGTCCAGGTAACGCTACTCATTTTCCTGAAAGTAATAGAGTTTTACAAAGCACTGCCGTAAGTACAATAGCCCCATCACGCCGAGCAGAGAGCGTAACATAGTAATAAAGCCTTTATGAAAAATAGTCTTACAAGAAAAAGCATCATAAGAAGGCAAAAAAGAAGAAAACAGGAAAAAACCTAAGCCCGAGGAACATGAAGGCATGCCACAACATCAGCATTGCCCTCCTGCAAAGCGTCACAGAGATAGGAACCCAGTGTACTATGAAGAGCAGCGAAAAGACGTTGCATAAGCCTTTATTGTGATAAGAAAAAAGTCCGATTCGCGGGAACACGGCTCGTCGGCCGGTATCCGGCTCGCGCGACGAAAATATCACGAGCCGTAATCCACGCGCTTTCTCGTATTCCAATCAGGCATGTACACGGCTCGGACCGCAGGACGTGCGGGCTTTGTATCGCGGGCTTGTACGGCCTTTTTTGCGCAGCCATCGCGCCCGCACACACTCACACACACACCCCCCCACACACACACACAAACACACATACACATACACACATTAACGAGCACACATACACACACACATACACACACACACACACACACACTCATTCACACACATACACACACATAAATACACACAAACACACTCACACACATACACACACACACACATAATGCTGACCTCCATAGCCATATGGCATGTCTACTATGAAATCGTCTTAAACAAACTTCACGTAAACCAAACCTCCTATCCTCGATCCTCCATCCTATTAACATGTTTGCGCTTCATATGCTACATACGCCCACGTGTATTTAGCCACACACACACACACACACACACACACACACACACACACACACACACACACACACACTCACTCACTCACTCACTCACACAAACACAAACACAAACACAAAAACACACACTCGCACACACATATACACCCACATGCGCTCGTTTGTTCGTCCGCTAGCAGGCTAGGCTGAAGTGCGGAAAATAACAAGGGAGCTTGGATTCGCACCGTTACTGCGAGGCGCGCGGATGTAGTCGACACTTTCCAAAAAATCGCTTCACCAGGATCGCGGCACACCCCGTCGCGCCCCGTACGCCCCGTTGCATCCCGTCGCGCCCCGTATTGTATACTAATACCTGCATTCCGTACAGATGCATAAAAAAATCCATGTAAGGGTACTTGTTTTGGCAATATAGCTTCATGATTTGAGTTCAATTGCCCGTTAACGTACGCAGGCTACTGTCTAATTGTAGGTTCGGTCACCAATGTCTTAACCTTATAGGTTAGGACACTGGTGACCGAATTCAAAAACCCCATAGAATAAATTAGGTTACTCGATTTTTGTAGTTAAACTCGGATCATGGGTATTCCTCACACTCAGGGGCGTCGCAGAAAAAAGAAATCATCTGAAAATATTGCCGTACCTGGCGGCGGTGCACTTGGCAATGTGACCCTGATGGTGAGTCACTAGCCGTTCAGTTAGCAGTAGTTTTTTTAAGAAAAAAGCAGCCGATATGCGTCCCGAACACGCCCCTTACCTCTCAAAAGGCGCCACTATCAGCACCCGAGCCACCTATTTCGATGAGTATGGCAGACCAGCGTGGTCTGTGGCCACTTTCGGGGCTGATGCGGCTACCGCGCGCGTACTTGGCGTAGTACGTAAGCGTGTAGGTCGGGAGTGGGAGGTACGCTATGAGATTGGCGACATCCTAACCGTCCCCGAAGAAGAGCTAGAACTGGCCGGTGAGACCCTCTCGCGTCTGGATACACAGCTCGAAAACGCCTATCATTGTCAGGAACATAGTGGAGCTCATGGTTTGGGTGTTGGTGGAAGTGTAGCGGCGGGTTTGGCCGGTGACGAGACGCGGCAAGATGAGGAAATGCCGCTTGCGAGCCTCGCAGCCGCAGCGGAAAATCACTTACAACCATCGCACTCGGGTACTTCGCTTTCTGATGTACCAAGTGACGACGAGTCGTGCTCGAACGCATCCTCTGAGGAGGCTGAGGAGCGACAAGAGTATATGGAAGAGAAAGCGCGTGGTGGTCCTACGCGCGGGCGCGGGCGTGGGCGTTGGCGTGGGCGCGGGCGCGGACGCGGGCGCGGGGCGCGGCGGGAATTCTCGCACTCTAGCGGTTGGCGAAATAGTGCTCTCCGATGACGAGGAAGTCAGTGAGGGATCAAAGGAGGAAGACGAGGAGGAGGAAGCTAGCGAGGATGGAGTGCTTGACGTAGGAGGGCAGTTATGGGTGTTAGGCGCAGGTCGAACAGTCGACCCCGCATTGCGTAGCGGCTATTCTCGTGGCGCAGAATACAAACTACACAATTTTACTGAAAAGCGTGAGCTTGATTTTTTTCAATCTGTCTTTCCCATTTCCACTGTGGAGAGCATGGCTGCTTGTATGACCTCTAAGGGTGTCGAACTAGGCTTTGGGAGGTCTTGGGCGGTAACACACGGAGAAGTTTGGAGGTTTCTTGGCTACAACATGGCCATCATGGTGTTCCATTCTGGAGGGCCTAAGGAGGACCTTTGGCTGCAAGAGAACAACGCCAAATACGAGGACGCAGTGTTCGCAGCACCAAATCTAGGTCAGTATGGGCTGGACTATCCTCGCTTCGTGAAGTTGATGCGGTGCTTCACCCTCCCTACTTATGGCGACAACACCGACCCCTTCGATCCCATCCGCCTCTTCATTGATAAATGGAATGCAGCTATCCATTCAGCCCTAGCTCCCGGTAGGATTTTGACAGTTGACGAGTCCATGGCCTTATGGAAGGGCAAACGGGGGAGGTATGGGGCCAATGGATCCATGCCTGGTTGGATGTTTGTGGCTAGGAAGCCAACCAACTGTGGACGCGAATTGCACACCACTGCGGACTGTGACACGGGCTGCATAATCTTTGTGGAGCCGTATGAGGGGAAGGAGAGGATGGCGAACAAGGAGTTTTGCAGTGAGTATGGTAAGAACCCTGCCAAGGCCATGCGGTGCACCAAGCAGTGGTTCAACAGCGGGCGCACGGCGATTGTTGTGGCGGTTAGCCTCTGTCAGCTAAACGCTAGCACAAATCTGTTCTAGTCTGTCTAGCTCGGTGTCGTAAGATTGCAAATGATGTTGTCGAGAGGCAATTGATGAAAGATGTTTCACTACTGTACTTGGGCAGTAGATGTTGTAAATGAACAAAGGAATTGTTAAAAGGTTCTGTCACCTCCCTCTACTGCACTGGGCTTAAATAGGTTTCAGCCCAGACTAGTTACGCCTGCAAGCTTCGCTTACGTGTCAGGCGCTAGTGCTGTTCAACCGTCGTCATCCGCCTCGAGACGCGGCCTGCCTAGCATTGGGTTTCACGACGCGGCTTCTTCTGCATCGAAGAGCTCGTTCTGGCGCGTCATCTGGCTAGTTAGATTAATTATGCATATCTGTACGTACCGGGAGGTACTGGTCGTACTGTAGCATCAGCACCCTTAGAATATTGCAGTAGCGACGTACCCACGAGTATACGTCCATCCTGTGGAAAAGCACGAATTGGAATCCGTAACGAGTACCTGTACAATGTCCTGCAATGTACTGTTGCAGGACTGTACTCGTCACACTCGTACCCTCCCCCTCTTGACAGATTATTGAGGCCGCCGCGAGGCAGACCTCCGTGGTTCTTGGCTCCTCTACTGAAGCAGTTACTGGGACTCAGGAATGCGCGCTGGGTGAGCGTGCATGAAGTCTATGTACGCCTGAGTCTTGGCGAACTTGCGCCATTGGGGCGTCTCCAAGAATTCTTGTAACGCAACTGTTCGATGCACCTCGTTCAAACGGTGCCAGACAGGTGGAATGTCGTCATCACTGAAGTGCGTCATGAAGAGCAAATATTTGCCTCGTCGCCCTGGTAGCGACTTGATGCACACAGCAGAGATGTGAGAGACGTCGAACTCCTCGTCGTCTCCTTCAGGTACTGTCACCGGGACAGCTGGTCGTAGTGGAGCGGTAGAGCAGGGTCGTAAGTTATTAACGTGGAACACAGGATGTAAGCGTACTGTCGCTGGTAGTTTCAATATGTAACTGTGTTTTCCAATCTGTTCCTCCACTGAAAAAGGGCCGAGCTGTCTGTCTCTGAGTTTCCTGTTCGGTTGTCTTCTGAGAAAAAGATTTGCTGTGACGACTGACACCTTGTCTCCCTTAGCGAAGTGTGGCGCTGTAGACTGTTCTGTGCGCGCCTGCATCTCGTCTTTGTGTAGCTGTAACACAGAGCGTACCAGGCTATGTACCTCCTGTAACAACTTCAACCGTTCTGTTGCGTCTTGCGAAATTGGAATCGATGGTCGCATGCTGAAGAGCAGGTCAGGAGGCTCCTCAGGAGAAAAACCAAAGTTAGCCTCGAACGGTGTGTGCTCAATTCCGAGTGCACGCGAAGCATTGTACGCAAACTCCACTTGCGGTAAAAATGTTGTCCAATCAGAGCCATCGTAGCAACAGAAGCAACGAAGAAGCTGCTGAAACGTGCTGTTCACGCGTTCTGTCAGTCCGTCCGTTTCTGGGTGTCGACTGGTAGACATGTTTAGTCGCGTTCCAAGGCGTCTCCACAATGTCTGCCAGAAGGCGCTGACAAATTTTGGGTCGCGGTCGCTGATCAGCACACGGGGCAGTCCATGTAAACGGTAGACTCCCTGTAAAAACAAAGTTGCAGTTTCTTCGGCAGTAATCGACTCTGTGCATGGCAGAAAATGGGCCATTCGTGTTAGATGGTCCACTACTATCAGCACACTGTTAAAGCCATTGCTCTCAGGCAAGTGTGTCAAGTAGTCAAGACCAACTGTGGGCCACGGTCTGGGTGGAACAGGCAATGGGTAAAGAGTCGCGGCCATCTGTGGTTGAATCTTCGCTCGTCGGCACACGACGCAGCGTTCACAAAAATCTTTCACATCTTGGCGGATTCGTTTCCACCAGAATCTGTCGAGTGCTTTAGCAAGAGTGCTAGCAACTCCTCTGTGACCAGCTGACGAACTTTCGTGCAGCTCTGTGATCAATTTCAGTCGGAGCTCAGAGTTCTGTGGAATACAGAGGCGATTGAGACGCCAAAAGTACCCGTCTCTGGCTTCTATCCGGCTGTCTCTTGTCCACTCACCATCGTCCCCATAAAACGAATCTCGTGAGAACCCCTCGCGAATGAGATCAGCGAACTCAGGGCTCAGCTGCAACGCGTTAACAGTCAGTGAATTTAACTGTGCGTCTTCAAACAGCAGCTGGGACTTCCGTCGTAATTCTCGATCTGACGGAACCTCGCCATCCCAAAATAAGGGTACTGTGGCCTGAGGTACGAAGTCTGGACGCCGGCTTAACGGGTCGGCTTCGTTCAGAGCTCCCTTGCGATATGCAAGTGTCATCGAGCCCACAAACGGTTGCAAATCCCGCAGGTATCTTGCTTGCCGCTTGTTCAGCCTGTTGTTCGGTTGCCTGAGCAGATGTCGCAGTGTGTCGTGGTCTGTTACGACAAGGAACTTAGAACAGCCTTCAAGATAGCACCTCCAATGCTTGACAGCTTCGCATACGGCCAAAGCTTCTAAGTCGTACGCAGAGTAAGTGTTACCAGTTTACCACGCTCAGCTGGATTCAGCTTACGCGCCCAGTAAGAGACTGGTTGAAGACCGCCTCCTTGGTCTTGCAACAGGACTGCTGCAATCCCCACTGTTGAAGCATCTGTAGCCACGGTGAACGTCGCGTCCGAGCTGACCTCCGGAAGGATCAGGCATGGCGCGGAAATGAGCCGTAACTTGAGAGTCTCGAAGGCTTCCAAACAGGTAGGCGTCAGCGTAACCTTCTGTGGCTGGGACTTCCGCAGTAAGTCCGTCAATGGAGCCGTAAGGTCGCTAAAATGGTGTATAAATCTCGCATAGAAGTTGCAGAACTGTACGAAACTGCGAACCTCCTTCTGCGTCTTGGGCACTGGCCAGTCTGCAACGGCCTCGACTTTCTTTGTGGAAACCGAAATTTTTCCGGCTGACACAGTGTAGCCCAGATACTGCATTTCTTGCAATCCGAAAAAGCATTTCTTAAGGCGTAATTTCAGCCCTTCCTCCTTGAATCGCTGCAGCACTAGACGTAGGTGCTCCAGGTGCTCTTCCAGAGTTCGACTGTAGATACAGACGTCATCCAGGTAGACTGTCACGAACTTATGTAAAAAGTCGCGAAGAATGTCGTTCATCATCCTCTGAAATGTGGCAGGTGCGTTGCACAGTCCAAACGGCATGGCGACCCATTCCATTAAGCCATCAGGGGTCTGAAAAGCCGTCTTGTGAACGTCATGATCACGCACTCGAACTTGCCAGAATCCAGAAGCGAGGTCGAGGTGTGTGTAAAAATTCGCGTCCTTAAGTTCGTCCAGTGTGTCATCCACACGCGGTAGCGGGTAAGCGTCCTTACGCGTAACCTCGTTAAGGCCACGGTAGTCAATGCACATACGTAGCGAGCCATCAGCTTTCCGTACAAAAAAAATTGGCGAGCCAAACTCACTGTAGCTGGGACGGACCAGACCAGCTTCTACTGCGTCTTTAAGCTGTCGATTAAGCTCAGCACGCTCTGCGGGTGACAGTCGGTTCAGACGTTGACGTCGCATCGGGCTAGTTGTGTCAATGGGATGATCCCACTGTCGGCTTACTGGCGGAGAGTCGACAGGTTGCAGTAACTCCGGGAAGTCTTCAAAAAGTAACAACCGGAAGTTGTCACGTTGTCCTGCTGTTAGTTCCTCTCCAGTGTGGAAGTCTGTCGACTGTTCGGCGGCTGACGTAAGTTCAATGACGTAAAAATCAGCATGACGTCCCCTGCTGCGGCGCGTCTTGCGCATCAGCTTCTGAACTTTCGTAGATGACAGTAGCAGACACTCAGGGCGTCGTTCCTCGAGTGTAGTCTCCACTGCTGTACCGTCCATCAGTGTAAAAATTCTGGTTGTACCAAATTGTAAAGAGGCCTGTTCGTCATCAAGCCATGGTAAACCCAGGATTAAATCAGCTGTACGTAAATCACGTAGAACGTAAAAAGTCCGCTGAAACTCGTGTCGAGCCAGCTCAAAAGTGACGTCGCAGACTGTCGTAGAAGTCACTCGTTGTCCATTAGCGAGTCGAACTGGGGTTTTACTCGCAGACTTCCGAGTCTGTAAAGCAAAGCGTCGTACAAAGTCCTCTGACACAAAATCAAGTGTCGCAGCACAGTCCACTAATCCAGAAATTTGGTGTCCGCCATCAGGAGTTTTCACAGTCAGCTCCGTTCGAATTAACGGGCGAGCTTCCGTGAGGTCAGTCAGTAGTGCTGTAGCTGGCGAAGAAAATTGTTGCAGCGTAGCGATGGACTGTTCCGAGTCGTCTGTTGGTACAGGTACCGAGTCGGGTTGATCAGGTGCTGTAGGTTCTGAAGAGTCGTTAAACGCACAATCTGCGTCGACTAACCACAGCTGTACATGCCAAGGGGCTGGAGCAACCACCTCATGTTGCGCTGGGTTCTCCAGTGACTGACGTGTAAAAAGCTGTGTTCTTGCTAGGAATTCTTGATAAAGCTTCCAGTGCTTAGTCACCTGAGTGAATTTCGCCCACTTTGGTAGCACAAATACAGCCATCGTAGATGTCGGAGATGTTCGACGACAATCCTCAAAATGCTGCGCAATCTGCTCAACTAACTCATAGGGTGGGTTGATGAACACCCTCTCTCCTGTTAAGTCTCTGTCTAGAATCGAGTCACTCGGCGAACAGTGAGGTAAGTCACCGTGCGAGTTAAGACCTTCATCATCAGCACATCCCTCCAACGTGAAGTTGAATCGTGCATGCAGAGGGTCAAAGACTGAGTCAACCAGTTTCCAATCAACTGAACGTCTGGTTACAGGTTTACGACTCTGTCTCTGCTTAATCTGACGACGACGACCTACTACTTGCTTTACATGTGTCGCAACTGTAGTCGATGGAGTTGTCGAAGGAGTCTCGACGACCTCTGTCGTTAACAGTATCTCAGAATGAACCCCCGGAACGCACTCGCGGGGCACCCCCTGACCCCATTTCTCACCGCCCCCCAGCTCAACCACCCCCAACAACTCATGGGCACACCACTGGACCCCCTTCCTCTCCGTCGTGGCCTACAATCACCTCTAGTCCTGTCCCCACCACGGTCAACTGAGGCCCTGGGACAGGCCGACGACTTCTCCACCAGGACGGTCGACTCCTTCCTCCTCACAGGCCAGTATTCCACCGCCCCCCCCCACCTCGCTCGCTTCTGGATCCACGGAGTCTTCCTCCCGGACCCGTCTCACCCCGACCCGATCATGTCGGCATGTTCGCTGGCCCGCCGCTGGCTACTCGAAAGCCTCCACGGCCTCACCGATCTCCCCAACCGTATCCGAAATATAATCGGACGAGAACTCGCTCATCACACACGGTGGACTGCGATCACCACTCGAACCCCACACCCCACCGCCCCAAAGTGCAACGATGCCACTCCCCTTCCAGTCGAGCTCCACACGAGCTACCAAGAAATACACCTGTCGATCCCCACCTCGTGTATCGCGGTAGGACTCCTGTACCAGCTGACTTCACGTCAACGCGAATTTCACTCAGCCGGTCCAGTGCCCCCCTCCGTGATCAACTCCCCTTCGCTCCTGGAAAAACTACGTCAGCAGAAAATTCGCTTTCTCAGGGATGCCTCGGCTCCAGGAGTTTCAGGCCGACGGGTGAAGATCCGCTCCCCCATATTCACCGGTATCACCGGCCAAGAAGTCGTCGCCCTCCTACAGGACCTCCTCACCTCCGACCTTGCGACGGCTCTCACCTCTACAGGTCCAACCCCCCCGACTCACTCCATGTGCAGACTCGAAGACCTCCCCGAGCAAGCCCAATTCACCCTCCAATTCGCGGACGCTCTCCAGCCGCTGGACACCCCCATCCCGATCGAGGCCGACCCCTCCTCCTTCTGGGTAAATATCCTCCACCTGCCCAACAATCCTATTCATTCACAATCTGGACCTGTATCCCTTCACATTTTCCCCCGTTCACCATATGAACTCGTACCCCCTGACCACCATCTTCACACCATCACCATCACACCACCCCCCGTCACTGGACACGTCCCTGGCCTGTCCTGGGCTGACACCTGCCTCACCACTGTTCTCATCCAATCCCGTCACTCCCTCTCCCTTCCATGCATCAACTCAGACGGCACCATTCCACACACACATTGGTTATACACACTCCTGTCCCAAACTGCAACAGAATACCTCACACACAACACCCCCACTCTCACCCCTCCTTCCCAACAACCCCTCAACCTCTACCACTACACAACCCTGAAAAAATTCCCGGATGGCTCCTACTTCCGCTCCCACCCCTCCACTTCACCCACGGTCACCACCAGCATACAAATCTCACTCAGTGCTGAAATGTACTGCATCCTCATATCCACCAACGGCACTGTCTCCATTCCCCTTACCCACACACACACCCACAGAGGCACACGTATCCCATCCACCTGCACACTCAACATCAACCGCCACCACTACTCCACCTTCGGCAAAGCCCGACTCCAGGACCCCGTCTTCACCACATCACCCTCTCCGCCACCACTCACAATCACAAAAAAATACACACTCCACCGCAACACCCCAGACCTCCTCCTCCAATGGTCCAGACATCTCACTGACACGCACACCACCAGCCAGTGGCACCTTGAACCCTCAGACTTCCAGTTGCAGGACGACGAGGACCTCCCTCTCGACCTCACCTCCCTCCCAGATATTCAACTTTCCAACAACCCGTCCCTCCCAACCCACGACACTTGGCCCCCACACCAACCCACAGCCTCCCACCTCAACTCCACCTCCTCCTACCACGCCCATCCCCTCCCTGCAGCCCCCCCCCCGACACAGCAACAACCCCCCCGCCATTTCCCTCTCCCCATCCTCACAGAAGACTCCTCCGAACCCATGGACTCCTCGGCCACTCCCACCCACCCCCTTCCCCACAACCATTCCTCCCCACACCTTCCCGACCCCTCAAACCCCACCCCAGACCTACCCACACCTCCCACCCTATCCCAACACCCCACCCCCTCCCTCTCAGCACAGCCCTCATCTGCAGACTCCCCTCCCCGCCCGCGCCCCCCCACAGACCCATCCCTCAAACCAGCACCCCCAGCGGGTATTACCAAACCCTCTCGGCACTCCCGCAAGCAACCCTCCCCTACCCCCCAACCTCGCGTCCCCCCGCACCCCTCCCTCACACCCCAACATACCCCCACTCCCTCTCCACACCTCCCCGACCCAACTCTCCCTCTACCCGAGGCTACCCCCCCCTCCCCTGTAGCCCCATCTGGCCACCCACCTCCCTCTGGCTCCCATGATGACGAGGACCTCGACCTCGAAGACTACTCCGACCTGCCAGAGGACTATGAGGAGGCCACAAAATCCTTCCCGGCCACCACTGACTCCCCCAGCGCCGACCAACCCCACATGTCACCCCCGGCCACACAGGCCGACTATCATCATTAGGTCCCCACAGGACGACTCGGAGGTTAGACCCCACACCCCTCCCCACACCTCCCAGCCCGGCCCCCGCGATTATCATGTAAATACCGTCCCCCGTTTCACCCTACCGACCCACTTCGGCCCCCGCACCTGCTGCACAACAATGCATAATTTCTTATCCGACTTAAATCTGGAATCTGGCCTTCCCACCCCTATCGGCTACCTCGATACCTCTGCTGCCATTTCCTTCCAATGGGGACAGTTCCAGGACCTCTCCAACCTATACTGTCTAGCATCTGAAATCGCCAAACTCCACTCGACTCCCACCACCTCGTACACAATTATTACTAACACTGAGGTCGATAACCACCATCGTAATTCCCAATACCCCAGTCACTGGACCAACCTTGCCAACCGCGGCTCCCCCCCACGTCTAGGGACGCCTAACCACTCTCTCCTAGTCCTCACTTGGCAACACTCACACTTCGGCCTTCTCCACCTCACTCACACCTCTGCTACCTGGATAGACTCTCTCCATCACTCCCCTCCCCCCGACCTCCTCACTCGCTCTCTCAACCTCCTATCAGCCTGGAACTCTTCCCCCCCCCCCCCCCGTCTACGCCCTTCTCTCCCTCAACCCACCTCGCCAAAACGACACCGACAGGGCGTGGTCGTGCGGCACCCACGTCCTCTTACACACATACTTCATAGCCACAGCTCCCCCGGACCAACCCTACACTCCCCCCTCTTTCGACCCCAGGTCCTCCGTGTACTCCCTACACACTCTGCTCTGGAACCACACCTTCCGCTCCGCCCCCCTCCCACAAGGACGTAGCCACCTCTTAGACGCTTTATGCCATCCCTCCGAACCCTCACCCCCCCAACTCCCTCCCCCCACCCGCCCAGTCCCCCCCCACCCTCACCTCCCTCCCCCTATCGTCGCACCCCCACCCACGGAACGACCCCTCGCTGTACCCCCTGGCGACTACCCTACCCTCTCCTCCCCCTGCCCCACTCGCCACACACTCCACCCACTACATCTCCCCACTCCTCCCCCCCCACATCCAACCCCCAGACCCCCACCCGTCGAAACCCCCCCAACGGCCCCCCCCTGCCCCACCCCCGCCGCCCCCTCCCCCACCCTCCCACACCATACACCCCAACCGCTACACTTCATCACCCTGAACACCCGCGGCCTCCACACCTCCAT
>JAPMLY010003017.1:0-28438 GCA_026401115.1 Tetraselmis chui | reverse complement strand
AGGGGGGGCGTTCTGCGGGTGGAGGTTGGAAGGGAGGGGGGAGGGGAGGAGGGGAGTGGGTGGGGGCTTAGGGGGGGGGGGGTAGTGTGGGGTGGTGGAGGGCGTCGAGAAGGTGGTGGCGGCCCTGTGGGAGGGGGGCGGAGCGGAAGGTGTGGTTCCATAGGAGAGTGTGTAGGGAGTAAACCGAGGAACGGGGGTCGAAGGGGGGGGGGTTGTATGGTTGGTCCGGGGGGGCTGTAGTGATGAAGTAGGTGTGCAAGAGGGCGTGGGTACCGCACGACCATGCTCCGTCGGAATCGTTTTGGCGAGGTGGGTTGAGGAAGCGTAGGGTACCGACGGGAGGGGGGGGGGGGGAGTTCCAGTCAGATAGGAGATTGAGAGAGCGGGCGAGGAGGTCGGGCGGAGGAGGGTGATGAAGAGAGTCGATCCATGTGGCTGAGGTGTGAGTTAGGTGTAGGAGGCCGAAGTGTGAGTGTTGCCATGTGAGGATCACGAGAGAGTGGTTAGGCGTCCCCGGACGGGGGGGGGGGGCGCTTCGGTTGGCGAGATTAGTCCACTGGCTGGGGAATTGGGAGTTGTTGTGGTGGTTATCGACTTCGTTGTTAGTGATAACTGTGTACGAGGCGGTGGGAGTGGAGTGGAGTTTGGATAACGTCGTAGCAAGGCAGTAGAGGTTGGAGAGGTCCTGGTAACGACCCCATTGGAAGGATAGCACCGCAGAGGAATCGAGGTAGCCGATGGGTGTAGGGAGGCCGTATTCAAGGTTTAGGTCGAAGAGGTAGTTATGTAGGACGGTGCAACAGGTGCGTGGAGTAAAGTGGGCCGGGAGAGTTGGCGGAAGCATGGAGGTAGTAGTGTGTCGTCGGATGTCTAGCTGGGGGGTGGGGGGTTGGTTGTGGGGTCTAACCTCTGGGCCTTGAGGCCCGTCATGTGGGGGACTAATGATGATAAGCGGCCTTGCCGGCCGAGGCTTGTGGAGGGCGAGGGTGTGAGGCTCCGGAGGGTCCGTTCGTCGACGTCAAGCGCATTTCGGCGAGTAGAAGCTCCTTGGAACGGGTGGTCTTTCGGAGCTTAAGAGAGGGTGGTAAGTGTAGGGATGGCGGGGAGAAGATGAGAGGGTAGGGGAGGGGGGATTGAAAAATTGTAAGCGAGGTGTGGTAGGTATTAGAAGGTGGGCGATAGTGGGGAACTGTGACATAGGGGGCTGTCGATATCGTATCAAATGTGCTTCGGGGCTTCCGAGAGAAGCCTCGGAGCAGGCCTAAAGGAAGTGGGGACTGTAGGGGCGGGGGAATACGTGCATCGCAGGGACTGTTACGGGTTCGGGACTGCCAGACTGTTTCTGTAAGGGAGGGGCGATGTTTCCGGGGCAGGGGGGTGCGCGGGGGGGCGGGTGATCGGTTAATTAATCTGGTAGAGCAGGTCGGGTGGGCTAAACTCAGCAGGGGAAGCACTGTCATTATCACAGTGACGGGCGAGTAGGGCAGAGCATGGGGCGTGTAAAAGGGGGGAGGGAGAACGAGTGCACGAGGTTCTACAGTGTGGTAATCGCAGGTATGCGCGAGTGTCTGTTGAGTTAGGCGTGTTATCGCGGTAAAAGTAAGAAAGGGAAGAAAGGTAGAAAAGAAAAGGATGGAGCGGAGAGGAGCGACGACTGGAGCGGGTGAGGGATAGAGCGAGGGAGCAGGGGGAGGGCAGCAGGGAGAGGGGTGACGAGGGTGTCTGATCAGGGCGGTGGTTAGTGCAGTTGTAAGAATCAGGCCTGTAGAAAGATTTTCTAAGGAAAACGACTTTTTGCGAGTTACAGGGTGATGCATTATTGATCGAACTGTGCAGCTCATTGGCTGGGAAGCACTAAGGTGGGGAGAGGGTTTCGATTTAAGTGCGCTGATAACCAGTGTATCAGGGCAGGCTAACGGGAGGGGTCGCTGGGTGCTATACAGGGCCGTATTGTGGGATGGGGGGTGGCGGTCGGCGAGCGGCGAGTTCGGGCGAGAGGGAGCGTCTAGAGCAAGGGCCGGCGCGACAGGCCAGGCTATTTGAGCGGCTGCGAGTGGGCTAGTGTAGGTGCGGGGTAGGTGGGTAGCATTAGAGGGGGGGGGGCGTCGGTGAGTACAGATCAGGGCAGCGGCTTGTGCAGGGGCAGGGATCAGGCCTGTAAAATAAAATTTTTTTACTCTGATTAAAGAAGATGATTTTCGAGGTACATGATGTTGCATTATTGGTCGAACTTTACAGCACAGTGGTTGGGACGCACTAAGGTGTGGGAAAGGTATCGGAGTAAGTGCGCGCTTAAAGGGAGTATCAGCATGGGCTATTGGGAGGGGATGGGGGGTGTTAGACTGGTCCTTACTGTGGGACAGAGCGGGACTATCGCACCGGTACAGGTCGTCTGTGTGGGTTTGTGAGTCAGCGGCCCGTCCCAGGTCAGTGGTTGACCTGGGGGCGGCGAGGACCAGAGGCGTCTGGATTCCTCTGACTGGTGAGGGTTCCAATGCCGGGTCCAGGTCTTGGGCCGATGGGGGTAGTCGGGGCTCCGGGTTGAGTAGAGCGAGCGGATGTCCCGCTGGATAGCTCCTGGGGTTGTAGGGGTCCGCGGCGGGCGCATTTACGCGTCGATCCCGCAATGGCATGAGCATCTGTCTGTGAGTGGGGGGGGGGGGGTAGGGGTCGAGGACATTTCGATCGAGTTGGATTTCGAGTGTTGGAGAGGAGTGTAGGAGGTAGGTGTGGCTTTTTGAGTTGGTATTTGAGAGTCGTTCACGTGTTGGCTGCACGCGACCAGGCCTGATGGGACCTGGGTTTGTTGGATGTTGGCGGCGGACGGGAACGTTCGGACGCTCGGAGGGGCGCGGTGTGGCGCGCCGTTCCCCTGGGGGGGGTCTTTTTGTAAGCGATGGTTGGTATTGTTCTTTCGTAGTACTTTGACTGGTACATGTGTGGTTTTCGAAGTGGATGGCGCGATAGCTGTCGGGGGGATGAAATTCAAATCCCGGGAAGCTGCGCCTTTGAGTGTGTACCGTCTGGTGTCGCTACGGATCCACTGACCATTGTGAGCTAGGCTCGGGTGGGGAGAGGTGAATGGTGCACGCCGTCCGGCGGCCCTGTCCACCAGTCTTGCGCTCGATGGGAGGCCAGGCCCAGAGCGAAGACGATCGGCGTTGCTCATCCGAGCTACCGATCCATCCCCGGGTTATGTGGTTCAGTAGTACTTTAGTAGTACTTTGGATCGTTTTACTGTCTTTAGTGACGGTAGGATACGTTTTGGATCACAATAATTATTAAGTGCGTCGTACCAGCAACCTTCACCAGCCGGAGATGTGGACTTCGTCGGCGGAGGACCTCGTCCGCGCCCAGGCAGGTCGCCCCCGCCTGCTCCTTACCCTCCCTCCCTCCTCCGTGTTCGTAGCGGGAAGGCTGGGGAGGGGGTGGCTCTACGTGTTTTGTAGCGATCAACGCTACTCCCGGGGCCTCGTTATGGCCGACGACCGGGCCATTGACCGGCCTTCGCGTCTTGCTCCCGGGCCGTCCCGACTGGCTTCCCCTTCTCCTCTTCCCCCTTTCGCCCGGGCCTCCGCGTATGGACCTCCCCGTTGCGATTCTGCTGCTCGTCGGGCCCGTGCTACGGTCCGTGCGTCGTCTGCTGTCCCCCCCCCCCCCGCATCCCTTGTCGGTACCTCCGCATCGGGGCGCCGCGCTACTCCTCGTCACAATGCGCGACGCCCTCTTCGCTCTGCTTTGTCTCTACCCCCCCTCGGTGGCTTTTGGGCATCTGTCGTGCGCGCCACTTGCGCCGTCCGTCGCCCGCTTACGAGTCGGTCGGAAAAACCTGCTCCCCTACGGCGGGCTGCTAGGGCTACCGCTGGTGGGCGGCGGGCTGCCCTTGCCGCCGGTGGTTCGAGGGAGGCTACCGATGCCTTTCGGTGCAGAGTTGCTACTGTTGTTGCTGCAGCAGCAACCTGCCATAGAGACGTTGGTAGTGTTGGTGCCGCCGTTGTTGTTGCTGGTGGTGCTGCTGTTGGGGCTGGTCGGCGAACAGTTGCTGCTGCTGTTGCTGGAGCAGCCGGCGGACGTAGAGACACTGGTAGTGTTGGTTCCGCCGTTGCTGCTACTGCTGCTGTTGTTGATGGTGGTGGTGCTGGTCGGCGCACGCCTGTTGTTGCTATTGGAGGAGCAGATGCCGGACATAGAGACACTTGTAGTGCTGGTGCCGCTGTTGTTGCTGCTGTTGATGCTGCTGCTAAGAGTGGTGTTGGTCGGCGCAAGGCTGCTGTTGATGTTGTTGCAGCAGCCGGCGAACGTAGAGACATTGGTAGTGTTGGTTCCGCCGTTGCTGTTGCTAATGTTGATGGTGGTGGTGCTGGTCGGCGCACGGCTGTTGTTGTTGTTGCTTCAGCACCTGTCGGACATAGAGACACTTGTAGTGATGGCGCCGCCGTTGCTGCTGCTGCTGCTGCTGAGGGTGGTGCTGGTCGGCGCACAGCTGCTAATGTTGTTGTTGCTGCTGCTGGTGGTGCTAGTCGGCGCACGGCTGCTGCTGCTGTCGTTGCATCAGCCGGCGGATGTAGAGACACTGGTAGTATTGGTTCCGCCGTTGCTCTTGCTGATGTTGCTGCCGATGGTGGTGGTGCTGGTCGGCGCACGACTGATGTTGCTGTTGCTGCAGCAACTGCCGGACATAGAGACACTTGTAGTGCTGGTGCCGCCGTTGTTGCTGCCGGTGCTGCTGAGGGTGGTGCTGGTCGGCGCGCGGCTGCTATTGCTGTTGCTGCAGCAGCCGGCGAACGTAGAGACACTGGTAGTGTTGGTGCCGCTCTTGCTGCTGCTGCTCATGCTGCTCGTGGTGGTGGTGGTGCTAGTCGGCGCACGGCTGATGCTACTCTTGTTGCAGCAGCCGGCGGACGTCGAGATACTGGTCGTGTTGGTGTTGCTGTGGTTGTTGCTGTTGCTGGTGCCGTTCGGCGCACAGATGTTGTTGTTGTTGCTGCAGCAACCGGCGGACGTAGAGACATTGGTAGTGCTGGTGCCGCCGTTGCTGGTGGTGGTGGTGCTGGTCGGCGCACGGCTGCTGCTGCAGTAGCCGGCGGACGTCGAGATAATGGTCGTGCTAGTGCCGCCGTTGCTCCTGCTGCTTCTGCTGCGGCTGTTGGTCGGCGGTCGGCTGTTGCTTGTGAGAATGGCGTGTGCAAAGCCGCATCTGGGGGTGTTGGTGTAACTGGTGTTGCTACGGAGGGTGCAGTTGCTCATGCTGCTACACGTGGTGGTGCTGGTTGGAGTGCGGAGATTACCGTTCCTACTGGAGGACAGCGCGCTGCTGCTAATGGGCGGAGGGCTACAACTTGGGGTGTTGCTGCTGCTGCAACTCATGCTGGTAGTGCCGCTGCTGCCGGTAGTGAAGGTGCTACATTTGGTGGTCCTAATGGGCAAAGAGCTGGCTATGTTGCTGCCGGAGACCCCTTGGCACCTGTTGGTGGTGGTTGGCGCTCGGCCGTTGCTACCAGCGTCCATGAGTAGAGGACTGCGGCGAGTGGTGCTACATCTGTTGCTACTGCTACCGCTATGGGACTTGCGGCTGCCGGAGCTCGCTCGCGCCGGGCTGCTAGTGTTGGTGATGGTGCTTGTGGGCGCAGATATGTGGCTGTGGCAGGGCCGCTGGTGGTGCTTATGCACCTGCCTGTGCTGGCCCGCGCCCGGTTGCTGCGGCATGGGCTGTTGGACAGAGAGATCTAGCAGGTGATGGCGTTGCTAGTGGTGCTCCCGCAAGTGCCGGTCAGCGACTCGCCGATGCTGCCACAGCCCGTGTGCAGAGGATTGACAGCGGTGCCGGTTATGCAGCTACTGGTGCCAGTGGACAGAGTGCTTCTGCTGCCGGGCGGAGGGCTGGAGCTGGTTGGCGGCGAGATGATGATGTTGGAAGTTGGCGAGTTGCGGTTGTTGCAGTTGGTGCCCATGCTAGAGCTTCAAGGTCGGAGCCGGGCCTAAGTGCACCGGGTGTTCTATCCCCGTCGCGGGGGGAATGTTACACTTGCGCTCCGTGTGGCATACGGTTTGCTGGGCGTAAATGGCGCTCTAATTTCGCCAGACACACGAATATGTTCATAACTGGCAATGGCCCCTCTACTTCCGCACACCGTCGCCAAGCTCGCCACCTTGCGACCTCCTCTCCGGCCTTGTTTTCCCTTTGTGCCTCGGGCGACCACCTTCTATCTGCCACCCAAGCTCGCCCTCTTACCGCTCCATGCCTACAATGTGTGGCTGCTCCCGTTTCTCCAATGTTGCCCCACGACTATGCTGGCAGCTCTTGGCCGCCGCTCATTGGCTCATTCACCTCCGACGCCGTGCTGCCTTCCGTCGGGCCCGTGAGGTAGTGGAAGTTGGCCAGTTGCGACGGGCCCGGATGGCCCTAGACGGAGCCGACTTCGGAATGGTGGAGAACGCGGACGCGGCTTTGGCCGCTCTTCAGCGGTTGCATCCTCCTCCCGGTACTCCCCATCCAGACTGTGATCTCCCCGACCCTCCGCCCCCCCCGGCGCGCCCACCCCTCACGTATCTAGATGACAGTGACAGCCTCAAAATATGGGAGGAGTCTATGCTCCTTGTTTTGAGAAAAGCACCTCGCTTGTCAGCCCCCCCACGTTGATGGCTGGCGATGGGAACATGCCCGTGACTTGAATGTTCCGGCATGGCGTAAGTGGGTTAACCGCTACTCGGCGGGAAACATTCCCGAGGCTACGGCGGACTTTCTGGCGAGTGCGACCGGGTGGGCTCTTCACAAGCAAACTGGGGTTGACCGCGACGCCACTCGCCTTCGAGGTGAGGCTCCTAAAGTCCGGCCGTTGGCTGCTGGCAGCGTTTTGTCGCGGTTAGCTCATTGTCACGCCATAGCGCGGATAGCGACTCTCGCGGCCGACCACCTTGGCCATGTACAACGATCGGTTTTCACCAAAGCGGGTATCGAGCGAGCCATTCATACCACTCGCATTGGCCTACAAGCTATTCCTGATTGCAGCCTTCTAAGCTTGGACCCGAAAAACGCCTTCAACACCATTTCCCGCCGGAGTTTCCTTGCGGAGCTGTACAAGAGCCCTGACTTGCATCCCATTATCCCGTTGGTTGAGATGATATATTCACGGGACTCCACGGTGTATTACTTCGACCCCAACGATGCTTCGCTCCTACACGGCACGGTTCAATCTCGTACGGGTGTCCGACAACGAGATCCTCTTGGCCCGCTTTTGTTCAACCTGGCGATAAGCACCCCCCTCCGGAATATTGGAGAACGGTGCAAGGATTCAACGGCGATCCAAGCCTTTTTCTGATGATGGCAAGTATTTGATCAAAACGCCTTTCGTCCCGAATGTGATTACGGTGGCTACGGAGGAACTGGGGAAAGTCTGCTCGAATGTTCAACCAATCAAATCTTCGTGCATGGTACCTCCGGATACGGCCCTTGAACTTGTCGAGGTGATACGGGCGATGGTCCCCGTTGTTACGGGTACTAGTAACCTTGGAGCCCCTTTGGCGATGGATTTCTCGATGGCAGACGGCCCTCCAGCGTCTCATAACGAGAACTATGTTCACTCTTGGCTGCAAGACACCGTTGAGGCTCATCAACTCCTCTTGGACAAGATCGTATGCTTTGCTATGTCGGACTTCGGAGGGACACACGCCGCTTTCCGCTTGATGATCACGTGTGCGGTACGCCGCTATGGTTTCTTGCTCCGCACCCTCCCCCCAGATATCTGCCGACCGTACCTTGCTACTGCGGATAGGGCCGTTCGTGCAGCAGTTTATCGAATCTTGGGCGTTTCTTTGGACGCACAAACACTCGATCAGCTGAATTCTGCTAAACGACAGCTCTCCCTCCCTGCGGAGTTTTGGGGGCTTAATGTACCGTCCCTCGAGCTCGACGCCGAACCTGCTCACTATGCTTCAATCACTGCGACCCTCGCCAACTTGATTACTGATTACGAGCCCAAGTCGCTAGGTCCTTTGTACGGTCTCATCCGACAGGAACTAATGTATGTTGCCACTTCTACTTTACCGTGGGCGGTCCAATTGCGCAATTCGTACGACTATATCTCCACTATGGGCGGGTTTTCGGAATCGGAGCTTGTGGTGTTGACTAACACACTGAACCAAAACCTTTCTGATTATGCCGGGCCCGATGTCGAGTTGGTGGTATCTACGGTCAACAATGCGGTGGCACCCGCTACCCAAGTGACTAGCCTACAACTTCCGACTCCCGATGCTCTCACTCGCTTGGGAGATTATGGGGGCCACATTCGACGGGGCATTTCGCGCATTCTTCGTGCCCGGGCCTACCTTGACCTCTTGGCGTTCTGCAGACCTTCCCCACCGGACTATATGATGGTGATTTCGGGTACGGGTCGCGGGGCTTTGGCTCTCTTTTTCGCTTCACATGAGTCAAGTTTCAAGGTGCCATCCGATTGCTATACGATGGCAGCCCACCGGGTGCTTGGCTTGACTGCGGAGCGCGCCGCTCATGTTCGAAAATGCCCTCGGTGCAATGAGGCCCCTTCAAAATCTCGCGGGTATGGATCTTCGTCGACGGTATCGAGCATCTTTATGTCGGGTGAGCGCTCAACAACCGCTACGCTCATGGACCATATCCCCCGGTGCCCGTGCTCTTGGTATATCATTAAACTCCACGACCGTATTGTCCACGTGCTTGAAGAGTTCATGCTTGAAGCGGGGGCTACTAAGGGCCGGGACTTGCGGTTGGAGGTCCGCCGTATTCGGTCGGGAGCTTCACGTGATCGTCATGGGGATGTGGTTTGGTTGGACTTCATGGCTCCGCACCGTCATCTTGTTGTTGATGTGACGGTTACAAGTGCTCGCACGAACACCAACGTTCCTCGTATAGGTACTCGCCTTCCACTCCCTGGCAGCCTTGCATTGGGAGCACAGCAAGGCAAACTTGATGCGGACCTCCGCACTTCCGCTTTGCTTGGCACGCCTTCGGTTCAGTCGGTCCATGACTATTACCCCTTCGCCATGGAGGATGGGGGCCGGTTGGCGCCGATGGCGGCTGAGTTGGTCGATCGCTTGGCTATTTTGGTGGCTGTTCGTCGCTTCCCTGGCATGGGGGCCGCTGACTCTCGTTCCTTGCGCTCTGACAGTTATGTCCGTATGCAGCATTTTGTTCGTCGATCTACTTCTCTTCCGTTTCGGCGTTTTTTGGGGGATGTGCGACGAGAATTCATGCAACGTCTTTCTGTTGCTCTTCATGGCACTCTGGGTTCTTATCTCCGCGACGCTTTTCAGGAGGGCAGTGCTGGTGCTGTGGCATGCCTTCCTGTTCCTCGGGCTTAGGTTTTTCCTCCTTTCTTCTTTTTTTGCTTGGTGGCCTCCACTGCTTTTTCTTGTAAGAAAATTTTGAAAAATTAAATGCGTCGTATCACACTCCGAATCCCAATAAGCCAAGTCGAGCATTTTTCCAAATAAAAAAATCGCATTTGTAGTCAAGAAATCCGATTGAGCTTGTGATGAGGGGAAACACTGACAGAGAGACACACACACACACCCTAAGACACACACACACACACACACACACACACACACACACAGTAACACACACAAACAGAAACACACGCACACACACACGCACACACATTTTTGTAAATGCAAGTGGTTGGATGATAAAATGTGTGCATGCGCATCAGCAGATACTCGTACAGGTACAGGTACGGTAATGATGTACATGACGGCGACATGCCCAAACAGCAGCAAAATCGGCATGGCGCCGGACACCGCTCAGCACCCAACTCAACTATCGGCCCACGAGGACACGAGGTGGAGTCGCTAGTCGTCCGGGAGACAACATACGCCAACATCTACTGGTTTACATGACACACCGTTGCGTATCTAGTGATACTTAGTACCGGCCGGAACTTGTTTGGATTCCTACTGACGGACGCCGCCTGGCCGGCCCGGTACCCCTGTCCGCGAGGAAGGTGGAAGCACTGCGACCCGTTGTCCTCCACGAATAGAGATGAGCGGCAGCGGAGAGTTCAAGTACGACGCCTTTATTTCTCACGACTGGGGGGTGAGTCACGAGCAGGTTGAAGCCGTGAACGCGGCGCTGTGGTCTCGTGGACTGCAGACGTTTTACGACGGCGCTCGGGCACCGGGGGACAGGATACCGGAGGCGGTGCGGCGAGGGATCGACGAGAGCCGGACCGTGATCCTGCTCGTCAGCGCGCAGTATCGAGATAAAGTGGCAGCGGTGGAGGAGGGCACGGGCCTGGTGGACCAGTGTTACCTGGAATTTAGCTATGCTCGCCTCCGCCGCCCCGACTCCGTCGTCTTCGCCGTGCTTGACCCAGACATGTTGGGACCTGACGCGTGGAGCGGTCCTCTCGGGTGCGTGCCAGGGAGAAAGAGTTTGGGGGGCATTGAAGAGCAAGATATGGTAGGGAAGGGGAAGGACTGGGTGTGGGTTTGGGATGACATGGGGCGGATGGGACAATGGAAAGGTGTGTGTGTGTGTGTGTGTATGTGTGTGTGTGTGGAGGTAAGCGGAGGAGCAGAAGTCGCGCCGCTCACCTCGCTCTTTTCACTCGAATCCCTCACATGCACACTCTCCCCTCTTCCTTCTTCTCCTATTATTACCACTGTTACTACCTGTGCTCCTTTTCCCACTCTTTGTTCGTCTGCCCTTGTATTCTCTCTCCAGCTCTCGCTCCCAACCACTGTCACTTTCTTCCCTTCTCTCTCCGACTCTCGCCACTCAATCCTTCCTCTCTCTCCTCTCTCTTTCTCTCTCTTCCTCCATGTTCTTTCCTCATTCGAAGGATGTAGCCGTGTTCACACCTTCCTCTTACATGCCCCCCTCGTGCCTCTCCTGAAAGTCTTACCACAGCGCCATTGTACCCCCCCCACAGAGAGATGCGAGGGACGCACACAATTTTGGACCTCACAGACGGCGGCACTTCCGCAGTGGGAGAGGCGTCCATCAGCGCGCTGGTGGAGACAGTGCAGAGCTACGCTTCCGGTGTCCCCTTGGCAATGAGCTCCAAGCGGGGCAGCTCCATGCGGGCGAGCCCCACCAAGTTGTCGGCAGGCGGGAGGGGGCGCACGGGTGGGGCCATCATCAGCGCTGAGGTGGACAGTTTTCTGGGGAACGAGTGTCAGCTGCCCACCGAAATGATACGCTCACTCCAACGATTGGGTGTGCGGAGTACGGAGCACCTCGCAGCGGCGCCAAAGGAGTTTTTGCTTCAAGCAGGTTTCACGCCAATGGACCTGATTTTCTTCGAGCAGAAACGCTCCTCACTGCGTCCCCGTCCCCCCTCCTCCCTGGAGAACCACCTCGGTAACACGGCGCCCGCGAGGCAGCCAATGGACATGCAAGAAGCTGCCTCGGATCATCCCCCTGAGGTGCTTCGCATCAACCTAGATAGCCCCTCCGTCTCCCAAGCCTCTTCCCCCACCCGCATGCACCGCCTCCACGATGTGAGCACGGGGATCGCGGGTGCAGAGAGTTGGCTGTCATCAGCCATCCACGCCGATAGCCCGTCACCCCCTCCAAGCCAACCGGCGCTCAGTCGGTTGCCTTCGCTGCCGCGCTCAATGGACTCCGACTCTCCACCCCCGCCCCACAGACAGCCCCTTCCTGACCGCCATGCCCTTCCCCATCTTGACTACCATCACCTCGCCAACGGCAGCCCCACAAAGATACCCGCATCACCCCAAAAGCCTCCAACCCAACATGAACAGCAACAGCGGCTTCAGCTGCCCCCTCTGGTGCCTCCCCCGCAGCATGCAGCGAAATGTGCGTCGGATGGGAGACAAGCTGAAGTCAAAGAGGCAAAAGACAGGGACGGGTCACCGACAAGCATTCTCCCACCTCTTTCGTCCGGGTATCCCCTCCCTGACACCGTCCACCAATCGGCCCCACCGCAGCCCCCGGGAGCAACATCACCACCAACAGTAGAGGAGGACGCCTCGCGGGACGAAGGATTGCTTGTGTTCCCAACGATGCCGCCCCGACAGAGCGATGGTGGCCCGTCCTTCCCTCAGCAAAACCACACTCCGCAAAGAATGGAATCCTCCCCCGATAATCCCCCCGCCTCCCCGTCGCCCCCACCACCCCCACCACACCGACGAGACGCCCCACTACCATCATCCACCGCCGCAGTCACCGCTAAGGCTGCACCTCAGCCCCCCTCCTCCCCCGTAACATCCAACATGGCCCCACCCTCGAACCCCACCCCAAGCAATCAGCCGGACTCGGGCTCAGCCTCAAAACAGCCCACATCTTCCGGCTCACCATCCAAGATACCCACGGCGACACCTTTACATCAAACCCAGTCCACTTCCTCAGCCTCAACTTCTAAACAACCCACCTCTTCCGCCCCAGAATCAGCACGGTCCAAATCTTCAGCGTATTATTCGAAACAGCCCACCGCCGCCTCCCCATCTTCCAAGCTACCCACATCCATCCGGACATCCAAACATTCTACCGCAGTGGCTGCTCCCTCAACTCTCTCCTCATCCACACAAGCAACCCCGATGGCATCCCCGTCCACACAGCCCACCTCCGCCGTTCCAGCATCCAAGCAGCCCACTTCTATGGCCGCTCCTCCCGCGCAGCCCACCTCTTCCGTCCAACCCCGCAAGCAGCCCACCTCAGTGGCTATGAGTTCGAAGCAGCCTATTGCTACCCGTGAATCGCCAACCGCACTCAGCTCGAGACCTTTGGCTCAATTGAAGGCGGCGGAATTGGAGACGCTGGCTCAGGCGGAGGAGGTCCTGGAAGGCGCAGGGAGTCGTAGCGGAGGCGAGGTGCTGGCGGCGGTGAGACTGCTGCGGGGGAGATCTACAGGGACCGCGCTACAGAGTACTCCCGAGGGCGACTGGATGCGCGCGCTACGCGCCCTCAAGGCGGCGCTGAAGGCACAAGGCGCGACACATGCTGGGGTCGCGGAGAACGGATGCGCGGCGGTGGGAAACATCTGCGCCAACAGCGCTCGACTGCAGGCGGAGGCGGTGCGGGTGGGTCTCTTAACAGAGATTCAGAGGGTGCTACAGTCGCACGGCGAGAAGCACGCGGGTGTTGCGGAGCGAGCGCCTTATGCGCTTTCTGCTGTCTGCGCTAAGACGGGCGCCAGTTGGGCGGAGGCCGCGCGGTTGGGGGTGCTCCCGACGCTACGCGACGCGCTCCGCGCTCACGGCTCGACCCACACCGGCGTGGCCGAATACGCGTGCAGCGCTATCACCACCATGTGCGCCTCCTCGGTTGCTAACCAAGTCACCGCGGGGCAGCTGAAAATCTTGGTAGACTTGCAGTCGACGCTCCAGACGCACGGCACCACTCATGCGGGGATCGCGGAGGTGGCGTGCGGCGCGGTCACCGCGATCTGCCGAAACTCACTGCCCAATGCGGAGTCGGCCACGGAACTGGGCGTCCTTGCTGATTTACAGGCAGTGTTGCGAACGCAGGGGATGGCACGCGCGGGGATAGCTGAGCGGGTGTGCAAGGCGGTGTTGGCGGTCGCCGGGAGCAGCGCGGCCCATAAAGCGGAGGCCGGTCGGTTGGGGATGTTGGGCGACCTGCAACGCGCCCTTCGCGCACATGCGTCGAATGCCCCCTCTGCCACGCTCCACCTCGCGCTCGCCCTCTCCACCCTCTGCACCCTTTGTCGACCCAACAAAGCGGAGGCCGGACGATTGGACGTGCTGGTGGAGCTGCAGGCAGCGCTGCGTGCCGCAACACCAGGCCATCCGGATGTCGGCAAAGAGGTCGCCATTGCGATGCGAGCCGTCTGTCCTGCGGATACCGCGAGCCAGGCGCATGCCGGTCGAATGGGCATCGTGACCGATCTCTCTGCCGCCTTGAGAGCCAAGGGAACGGGGCACGCGGGGCTGGCTGGCGCGGTGGGCGGGATGGTGGCTCACCTGTGCTACCAGAACGCTAGTAACCAGCGCGAAGCGGGACGGTTGGGGCTGCTCGCCGGGATGCAGGCTGCCCTGAGGGCGCACGGGGTGGAGCGTCCAGAGATGGTGGGGGTGGCGTCTGTGGCGGTGGCGAATATGTGCAGCCGGATGCGCGAGAACCAGACGGAGGCGGGCCGGCTGGGGTTGTTGGCTGATTTCCAGGCGGTGCTGAGGGCGCACGCGGGGGCGAAGAAGGAGAAGGGGGAGGTGATGGCGCAGTACAGCGCGGCCTCGGGTGCGATAATGGCCATATGCTCCAGGCATGACGGCAACCAGGAGGTGGCAGGCCGACTCCAACTGCTAGACGACCTTATGGCCGTCCTTCGCGCGCATGGTGCTGACCGTGCGGCGGATGCGGAGCGCGTCTGTAAGGCCGTCCTCGCCATCTGTTCCAACTGCCCTGCGAACAAACTGGAGGCTGGTCGGATGGGACTGCTTGGTGAGCTGCAGACCGCGCTGTCGCGCCACTCCGCATCTCACCCCGGGATCGCGCTGAACGCCTCCTCCGCCGTCGTCGCCATCTGCTCCAGCACTGCTCCGAATAAAGCGGAGGCCGGTCGACTGGGACTCGCGGGCGACTTGACCGCCTGCCTTCGCGTGCACGGCGGCACGCACGTTGGCATCGCAATTCAGGCCTGCGCTGCGCTGAACCACACATGGGTGCCGAGCGAGGGCGCGCAGGTTCAAGCCGCCCGCCTGGGGCTGATCCCCGTCTTGCTGGACGTGCTGAACGCACACGGTGCTACTGACATCGAGGTTGCTCGGCACTGTTGTAGTATGCTGACAAATATCTGCTCAGCGCACCGCGTAAACTCGGCCGAGTCGGGTCGTTTAGGCGCATTGTCCGCACTTCGGGCGGCTTTGAGGGGGCACACGAGTTGTACACCCGACCACGGGTCGGCTCTGGCGGCGTTGGAGGAAGTTTGTGTCGCTTCAGGTACCCTGTGTGTCGACTCGGCAGGAAACCAGGCTGAGGCGGGGCGCCTCGAGTTACTCCTCGACTTGCGTACACTGCTGAAAGCCCACGGCGCGACGGCACCGAACGTCGCGGAGGCGGGCTGTCGTGCCGTAGAGCGCATCGTGCGCGGCGAGGAAGCCAATCAATCCGCTGCTCGGAAGGCGGGGCTACTGCCGGAGCTGCAGACGGTTCTACGCGGGCACGTGGCCACCGACGCGGGCGTTATCGCCGCGACGTCGGCGGCCCTTTGCGCCATCTGTAGCGGCTCGCCGGAGAATCAGACCGGGGCCGGGGAGCTCGGGCTGCTGGACGACTTGCAGCGTGCGTTGGGCGCCACTGATGCTGGAGTTGCGGAGGAGGCAGCCACCGCCGTCTCGGCCATCTGCGAGGGCCACCCCTTGAACCAAGCCGCGGCGGGCGAGCTGCTGGCAGATCTGCAGGCAGCACTGCGTGCGCATGGCGCAACGGACCTAGATGTTGTCGAGGCCACCTGCGCCGCGGTGCGGTCCGTCTGCGCGGACTGCCCCGAGAACGAGGAAGAGGCTGGTCGACTGGGGCTGCTGGGGGAGTTGCAGCTGGTGTTGCAGGGGCACGCTCCGCATCACGTGGGTATCGCTACCGGCGCGTGCGCCGCAGTCGAAGCAATATGCGCGCACAGTGCGGGGAACCAGGAGGCTGCTGGGC
Organism: Tetraselmis chui; assembly: GCA_026401115.1. NCBI lineage: Eukaryota > Viridiplantae > Chlorophyta > Chlorodendrophyceae > Chlorodendrales > Chlorodendraceae > Tetraselmis > Tetraselmis chui. Next base: position 12,834 of record JAPMLY010003017.1, on the reverse strand, counting down.
GAGCAAGCGTTTTGGTCGACCTGCAGATCGCTCTCCGCGCGCACGGTGCGTTGAGTGCTGTGCTGACGGAGTGCGCGTGTGCGGCGATATGGGCGGTGTGCCAGAATGGCGACAACGCCGAGGCCGCAGGGAGCTTGGGTGTCGTCGGCGACCTTCAGGGCGCGCTTCGGGGGCACACCGCGGGCGACTCGGGTACCATCGAGCCGGCGTGCGCTGCGTTGATGAATATTTGCGCCAACCGGGAGGGTAACCAAGGCGAGGCGCGGCGGCTGGGCTTGCTGGAGGACTTACAAGGCGTGCTGCGCGCGCACGGCGCCGCTTTTCCGGACGTTGTGGAACCCGCTTGCTCTGCGATATGGGCCATCGCGGTCGGTAACGCCTCGATTCAGGCTGAGGCAGGCCGCCTCCGTCTTCTCGCGGATCTGCAAGTTGCCTTACGCGAGCACGGGACCACCAATGTGCGAGTGCTAGACGCGGTGTGCGTCGCGGTGGCGACTCTCTGTCACGGAAATGCCTCCAACTGCGAAGAGGCGCACCGACTGCGCCTGTTGGCGGACATCCAGTCGGGGGTGGCAGCGCACGGGGCCGATAACTTGAGCGCGGCCGAGCGCGCCTGCACAGTTATTTGGGCGCTGGTAAATAAACCGCCGCAGCAAGAAGAGGCGGGTCGACTCGGCCTACTCAGCGAAATCGCGGACGTGATGCGCGCTCACGACGGGGACGCCACACTCGCGCAGCATGCGTGTGCCGCGCTTACCGCCATTTGTTCGTCCCATCCAAGAAACCAAGCGGGGGCCGCGGCGCTGGGCCTTCTCGTCGATCTGGCTGCTGCCCTATCCACCCACGGACCGACTCACTGGGGGGTGGCGAAGGAGGCATCCGGTGCCGTAGCTGCGCTGTGTACTGGAAACGGCGGGAGCGTGGAGGAGGCATCGCGGCTGGGGCTACTCCGCGCCGTGGCGGCGTCTTTCGGGTCGCACCCAGGAAGCACTCCGCTAGCGACATCGGTCTGCAATGCGCTGTCCTCGTTATGCAAAGGGCATCCGGGGCACGCGGGCGAGGCCGGTCGACTGGGGCTCCTTGGCGAGCTGTCGGGCCTGCTCGTAACGTACGGCGCTTCCAGCGACGAGCTTGACCTCCTCGCCGCTGTAGCGAAGTCCATAGCTGATATTTGCGACGGTAACAGTGCCAACGCGGGGGATGCAGTCCGACTGGGAATACTGTCGGGGCTGCAGAGGGTGCTGACGAGGGTTCTGGAGGTCCAAAGCGCCAAACACGCGACCACGGCCTCCGCCGTCTGCTCCGCTGTTGCGGCGATATGTGACGGTTCGACTGCCGGACGGAGTGAGGCGCTCAAACTGGGGCTGCTATCGGAAGTGCAAATGGTGCTCTGGGCGCACGGCGGCGGCAGTGCTACCGGAGCGGCTGAGGCGGCGTGTGGCGCGGTTCGGGCGGTGTGCCTGAACAATCCTACGAGCCAGGGCGAGGCCGGTCGGCTGGGACTCTTGGCTGACCTGCAGAAAGCGCTGCAGGCTCACGGGGGCACTACCCCCGGACTGGTCGGACACGTTTGCGGTGCGCTGATGGCGATCTGTGCCAATAGCACCCCGAACCAGGTGACAGCGGGGGAGAGCGGCATGCTGGCCGACCTGCAGGTCGTACTGCAGACGCACAGTAACAACGGAAGCGTCGCGCGCGAGGTAGCCGCGGCCCTCGCCGGGCTCTGCGTTAACAACAGCCCAAACGCCGGCGAGGCGGGCTGGCAGGGGCTGCTGGCCGACCTCCAATCCATTCTGCGCACCCACGGCCTGTCGGACCCGTCGGTAGCCAACCCTGCCTGCGCATCCGTCATGACGCTCTGCTACGCCAACCCCAACAACCAGGCCGAGGCCGGCCGTCTCGGGATTCTAGCCGACCTGCAGGCCGTTCTGCAGGCGCACGGCTCTGTGCATTACAGTGTGGCAGCTCACGCTTGCTGCGCCGTGGGTCGCGTGTGCGCGAGGGACGGTGGGAACCAGGCGACCGCTACTCGCTTAGGACTGCTCGCCGACATTCAGATGGCACTTCGAAGTCATTCCGCGACGCACATATCCGTCGTGGCCAACGCCTGCGACGCCATCGTGCACCTTTGCGAGGGCAATGCCGCCAACCAGGCAGCGGCTAGAAAGTTAAGCATATCAACTGACCTCGCAGCTGCCCGCAAGGCAAACTCCGCAAACCCTGACGTGCAGCAGCTCGTGTTGGACGCGGAGGCGGCCATGTCGAGCGGACAGGCCTCTCAGCTATGAGTTGTGTAGCGTAGACGCAACAATAGAGCAGAAACAGTAGCGCAAAAACAACAGCCTCCTCGAGGTTGCTGGTGTTTTTTCATCTGCAACGAAAAGGTCAATAACTATGTTGTCATGAAATTCTAGTATTGTTTATTTATACTTGGTCTTAGTCTGTAGGGAAACATGTTAATGTATCCCAATCTTGTCACAATGTTTTACACACATTTTAATTCATAGTGCGGTGCAGAGGTTACCAGCTCGGGCCTCCCCCATGGTTGAACCATTCCACGACCGACCAAGCCACTTACCCGGGTCATGTGTGACAGGTGCCCTTTTGAAAGCTAACTTTAGATACAAATATGTTCTTGCTTGCTGTTGCTAGCAAGTGAAAGTGGAGAAGGGGAGAGAAAATGGAAAGATGTCTGACTGATTAGTGATTAACATTAGAATGTAATTGAACAAAGGATTTGTTAATAAGGTTCTGTCACCTCCCTCTTCTTCACTTAGGCTTAAATAGCTCCATCCCAGCGACCTTGCACCTCCTCTCGCTTGGTCCTCGTGCCAGGTGCTAGGGTTCTCGTAACGGTCTGAACAGACTAGGGACGCGGCTTGTTTGTCTCAGGAAATTACACTAGCGCGTCATCTACAGACCCTCTATAGCCGGAACCAACTCATTTTAGTCGTTTGTGGTTTTGGATATTTTCCGTAGGTAGCACGCATTTTTTCCAGACCACCAAGTACCTACATATACCGAATAGAAACTGCAGTTCGGAAAAATTAATATTCTTGGATTGTCTTTGTAGATAGACCAGGACAGCGCGATATCTGTAGGTGATATGCGCAATGTCGCAGGTGCATTGTGCAAACCGTTTCTGCCGATCCTCACGCGAAATGGTTCCCGTATCTTCTTTACCACTTCCCCGGAGTTCGTTGTTCTACCCAAAGCCATGCACCTCGTTGAAGAGGGGATCCCTAGGTTTCATTGGCCGCGGTATGGCGCCAAGTGGCGCACAACACGGGTAGTGGTGTGCCGAGCCCTGAGCCGGTTGGTGATTCACGGGCGTTGCATTTCACGGTTGAGAGCGTACCCGCGGACTCGCACCGGAGGACCAGCGCAGTGAGACTAGCTCAAGGCGGGCACAAACATTCCTTGGGGTAGGCCAGCCACGGCATCATGTGTGTGCGCGCGTCTGAGTGCCGAGCTTTCCGGATGGACGTGTCCTTGGAAAAGTCGCTCAAAACTAACCGTCGGGACTAACCTCGGGCGTTGGGACTAACCTCACATGGCGCGGAGGGTAGCGACTCCGGCGTCCCCTAATTAGCATTGTTGGAGGCCTCTGGAGGAGCGCAGTGAGTTGTATAGCGAACGTGGTCCCTAAATAGACATACAACCTGAGTACGGCAACATGTAAGCGCCAACCACACAATATATGCCACCCCACCGACCAGATGAAGCCAACACGTCGCGTGCTAGATTCCCATAACCTTCCCTAGCCCTCTATCGAACAAAAATTTACGTTCGGTGGTGTGTCGTTGCATTTTTGTAGGTCGTTCAGTACCCCACAACATTGACCTATTTATTGTGTTGTTCTCTGTAGCGGTACAAACTCTCGCAGGACCGGCAGCAATGTCGGATTCCGCCATCCATGTGTGCCCTTTCGCCCCTCACGTACCACATGCGTTTTAAGTCTTAGCCGGGGCCAATAGCAGCGAGATCTACATTAATGCTAGGGTTGTTGAAGCTGTCGAATTTTCATTCGTTGAGCTTTGTTGTCGGCGTTTGGGGATGTTAGTGTTGTTTCATTGTGTGACATGACTGGCCAAAAATGCGAATGGCGAAGCCGTTAATGCATAAACAAGGTCGATTTCACATGGCAACTCTCATGAATATGGTCATTAGTTGTGACGCTCTACATGCACATATTGGTAGGGAGGGAAGCGGGATTTGCTAGAAGCTAGGGACGGATGTGGAACGGGTGCATAGATGGAACGCGATGCAATGCAACAATCACAATATTACTCATTTAAATTGGACTGAAATTCCATATATAGCACAATCCACTAATTTTAGACGGTTGTGCTTTCGTGTCATTAGATAACATCTACACAAAAAAAGTCCCATTGTGCTCAAGATGCACGACCAACCCACTGTTGAGGTCAGTGGAACGCGCCATTGCAACATTTGCTAGTTTATATGTTGATAGCAATAGATTTAAGTAAAAACGCATCCTACCGTCACTAAAGACAGTAATAAACTCCAAAGTACTACTGAACCGCAAAACATGGATGGGTCGGTACCTAGAATGATCAACGCCGACCGTCTTCGCTCGAGGCCTAGCCTCCCGATGAGCGACAGACTTGTGGACATAGGGCCCGTTGACCAACAGGCACCGTCCACCTCTTCCCAGCCGAGCCCCGCTCACCCAGGTTAGTGGATCCGTAGAGGCACCATACGGTACACACAGCAAGGCGCAACTTTCCGAATTTCGAATTATGTCCCCCCGACACCTCTCGCCCACCCACTTTGAAATCCAAACACGTTCCCACCTCAGTTTTGCAGACATACGAAATCCGCCATCGCTTATAAAACTCCCCCCCCCCCACGGGACCAGCGCGCCACACCGCGCCCCACCGAGCGTCCGGACGTTCATGTCCGCCGCCTCCATCCACCAAACCCATGTCCCATCAAACCTGGTCGTGTGCCGCCAAGACACGCAACCCACTGCGACCCCACCTCTGAACCATACTACTAACCTCTCTACCTCCACACCCTACTACAAACCTACCTCGGTCACTATGTCTTGAACCTCTAACCTCCCACCCACGTACAAAAAGATGCTTCTGCGGGGGGGTCGACCCGCGCATGCGCACGCGGCGGATCGATACAACCCCCGGAGCCGTCTAGCGGGTCATCCGCTCGCTCCGTTCCTTATTGTGCCACAACCACCCCCAGCCGAACAGGACTTGGGCACCACATTGGAACCTTTACCCGGCCGAGGACTCCAAACGCCTCGGGTCCTCGATGCCCCCAAGACAACCACTGACATAGAACGGGCCGTTGACCTCGCGGCCCGCAAAGTCGACTCGTGCCTACTCACAGGCCAATACTCCACCCTCCCCCCCCCCACCTTTCCAGCTTCTGGATACATGGTGTTTCCCTTCCGGAATCGACTCGTCCCTCGGACTCGCTGTTCTCGACATGCTCAGTAGCCCGACGCCGGCTTCTCGAAAGCATTAACCGGATCGACGACCTTCCCACTCGAGTTAAAAATATAATCGGCCGGGAACTCGCCCACCACACGCGATGGACTGCTACCACCGCTCGCACACACCACCCGACCATGCCCCCGAACTTCGACAGCACCCCCCTACCCGTCGACATCGCATCGTGCTTCAAGGAAGATCGTCTAGACATCCCTAACTCATGCACATCGATAGGCATGTTATACCAACTTACTTCACAGCATCGTGAACTCCGATCGGCCGGTCCGGCGCCACCCCGCGCTGCTGCCCTCCCTCACTTGTTGCCCACACTGAAGCAGAAAATTCAGTTCCTCAGGGCTGTCACAGTCCCCGAACTCTCAGGTCGCCGGGTCAAACTTAGCTCCCCCTTTTCATAACTCTCTCCGGCCCAAAAACAGTCGCCCTTGTTCATGATCTCCTCACTGACCGCTTGGCGATCGAGCTCGCCCCCGTCGGGAACACCCCCATCGTCGTCACTTCCCACCCAAGTAGAGGACCTACCGGAATCAACCCAGTTTCTCCTCTTGTTCGCGGACGCCCTTCAACCAATAGAGGACACAACCCCGATCGAGGGCGACTGGTAGCACTAGCATCCCGTTGCATAGTACTTATGTACAAGGTAGCTATTTGTCATTCTAGTACTTAGTGTTATGCTATTAGCGGTACTCTATTCCCTATTTGTGGCGGTCGGCCGGCCCTTGCCGGTGCCTTCGCCGGCCGCCATCCCTCTCTTACCACTTCTCTAGTCACCACAGCCGGCCCCCTTGTTGGGCCGGCACGACCTCCGTGTAACTATCCGTTCCCAACTCTAACAGCTTATGGGCCCTCCACCAAGTTACACTAGAGAAGAGCGTGTGTAAAGCGTTCGGCGCCACGCTAGTCCTACCTACTCCCACGTAAAAAAGAGTACAGCGTGTGTAAAGCGCTCGGCGCCACGCTAGTAATTCATCGTCCCACCGACCCCACGCTTCGCCTTCGAGCTGGTTGTCCGCGACTGTCCTACCATCTCCCACGTAAAAAGGAGAAGAGCGTGTGTAAAGCGCCCGACGTCACGTTCGCCCCACCCAGCTTTCAGTCTCACCTAGCCTTCACCCTACCGATGCTCTCGACCGGATCTGGTTTTTAAGACCGACCCGCGAAAAATCGGCCCGTGCGTACTTTAATTAGTACTGCTATTGTTTTTTCCCGAGGCAATGCCGCAACGCTCACCTTACTTAGCGAGGAGCTTAACTTTCCCACGGCGAAAATGGGGAGTCAACACGAGCGCCCCTCTATGTTTTTTGCGTGCCTACACGCTCCTAACGGCCTTGTTGGCTGTGCTTCTTCCTCGCCGGTCGCTCTCATGCGTCGGCTAATCCTCCCGTGGACAGTTTTTCCCGCTACATGTCAGAATAGTACATTACACAGTACATTTGGAACCGCTTCACATCGGCAACTCGCCGGTAGCGGCACATTCGTGTGAGCGCATGTCGCTACACCTACCCGGCCTGAGACACCCGCTAAAGCACTACACGTTCGACCAACATGGCACCTTCCTCGACGCAAGCTAGGACGACGTCAAGACCTCGGCTACCTTGAGGGGGGGTGTTAGCACTAGCATCCCGTTGCCTAGTGCTTATGTACAAGGTAGCTATTTGTCATTCTAGTACTTAGTGTTATGCTATTAGCGGTACTCTATTCCCTATTAGTGGCAGTCGGCCGGCCCTACCGGTGCCTTCGCCGGCCGCCATCTGTCTCTTCCCACTTCTCTAGTCACCACAGCCGGCCCCCTTGTGGGGCCGGCACGACCTCCTTGTAACTATCCGTTCCCAACTCTAATACCTCCACGTCCACCTCCGCGACCACGACCTCGACCAAGCCATGATCCTTCTCCACGTTGCCAACGTTTAGATGGCTCGACCATTGGATCGTCGATAGGTCGCTTCTTGGTAGGTTGTCCTCCTCCATGGTTGTTAGATGGGGCTCGTGTTGGCCTAGCACGAACCGAATGTGGCGAAGTAGTCACGAAGTCATTTAGAAAATTTTGCACCTTCACCAAGGGCATGCTTTAACTCTTCGGTTATGAGCGATGGGACTTGGCTTGAGTCTGAAGTTGAAATTTAGCCAATCCATTAATGAACCGAACACACTGAAGGTTATTTGTAAGAACATCGGGTGGGGCTTCCGTTGTAATTCTAAATTTGACGGATCCTCGCCATCCCAAAACAATGGAATTGTGGCCTGAGGTACGAAATATGGTCTCCGACTTAACAGATATGCTTCGTTCATGGCTCTATTGAACCATGCAAACACAGTTAGTGTGGAAGATAACGTACGCAAACGTAGGCGGAGAGGGGTGCGCTCGCAGGCCCGTCGGCACCTACCTCTACCTCCACGCGGTGGGCGCTGGTAACCCCATAGCCGTGCCAGGCCTGGCACGGTAGGGGGCTGAACGAGGTACCGGCAGCTGCGATCCGCGGGATCAGCAGCTGTCGGGAAGCCCTGTACGGAGGGTTTTGAAAAACATAATATCCGTACACCAGCACAGGGATCTCCCGCTCGGCCTGTCCGATATGTCTTTTCGCGACTAAATACTCACAGATACTCTCCCGACGATGGGGCGGGGGCGGCGTTTGCGAAATATTTTTTGGCGCAAAGGGGTACGGACGGATCAGCGGAGGGACGAGGGTGTTGGAGCTGGCGGCGGACAGATGGGAAGCAGCGCTAGGGACAGCGCTCGCTAGCAGTCGCCAGCCCTGCGAGAGTCTTAAGTCTCCCCTGGGGGCGAGGCCTGATGCTACGCGGGACGGAGGTGGGTCGCAGCCGGAGGAGCGGCACGGTCTGGCGGCGGCGGTCCTTAGGATCGCCCGCCGCCGGAAAAGCCCGGTACGGGGGGTTTTTGGAAAAATTCCCGTACCCACCATCTTTTGAGGACCGGCGACTCGATCCCTGTGTTCTTCCAACCCCTTCCCTAGTCGGTACCCGGTTATCGATAGGCTGCCTCAGGCAGTGTGCCTAGGGTTATCGTAACGGCACACTGCTCGTAAAGGTGACCCCCTAACAACGTAAACCACCGGGGGAGGGTACGGACGGCCACAGCGCGATCAGATAGGTGTTGGAAACAGACGAGAAAAGGATAGGGGACAGGAGAAAATCTGGCTCGGGGGCAGGAGAGCCAGCCGGACACCGTCTGCAGCCTAGTTATTCTCTCTTCTCAGCCCCCGAAGGAGGAGAGAAGACTCGGCTAGGTGGCGAGCTGCGTCGAGTGGAGCGGCTAATACCTCGGGCGGGGTGGAGCACGGATCGGGGCGGGACCGACGACGACCTATGCGAGGGGGGTTTTTCACCTGCCTTTCCCCCCAAGCTCCGGCACGACCGGAGTCGCACGGGAGCCGAGGTCAGGCAGGTTCGCCTCGACCAGCTCCAGCTGGACAGCCTTGCTGATCAGCGACCCCGCAGCGGCTGGAGCAGGCCGCGTAACGTGGAGACTAGCGACACTTTATTTTTCATACTGTATCCAAAAAAAAAATACGTATAGATCAGAAAATTATATATACCTGGATACGGGTATGTTTTAGACGGTATCGTTACTGCCATTGGAGAGGTTGGGATTAGTGGTTCACGGTCTGCCTCACGCTTAGAAGTCCAACTACAGGTTGAGCATAGCACAAGGGGGGACCCAGAGACGACAGCCGGTTTTTACTGGTATTGTTGTAAACAATTTCAAATTTCAATACGCAAACGTAGTTACAGTCACAGTCCCGCAAACGGAACAGTTAAGGCGACAACAAGCCTACATGCGTGGTGTCGGGACAACAGAAGTGTGAGAGCTGTAGCCTACCGACAGCTCTGTACCGAGTCAAACAGTTTATCGGTATGTCCGATCTAGACATGTACTAATCATATCTAGAATAGCTTACATTAGCTATCTGCAACTAATATGTGGCGGTTACCCTCTGAAAGCTAAACGCTAGCACAAATCTGTTCTAGTCTGTCTAGTTCTTTTGTTGCAAGATTGCAAAAAGATGTTGTCGAGAGGCAATTGTTGAGAGATGTTTCACTGATGTACTTAGGCAGTAGATGTTGTAAGTGAACAAAGGAATTGTTAAAAGGTTATGTCCTCTCCCTCTACTGCACTGGGCTTAAATAGGTTTCAGCCCAGACTAGTTACGCCTGCAAGCTTCGCTTACGTGTCAGGCGTCAGTGCTGCTCAACCGTCGTCATCTGTCCTCGAGACACGGTATGTCTAGCATTGGATTTCACGACGCAGCTCCTTCTGCATGGAAGAGCTCGTTCTGGCGCGTCATCTGGCTAGCTAGATTAATTATGCATATCTGTACGTACCGGGAGGTACTGGTCGTACTGTAGCATCAGCACCATTACAATATTGCAGTAGCGACGTACCCACGAGTATACGTCCGTCCTGTGGAAAAGCACGATTTGGTATTCGTAACGAGTACCTGTACAATGTCCTGCAATGTACTGTTGCAGGACTGTACTCGTCACACTCGTACCCTCCCCCTCTTGACAGATCAATGAGGCCGCCGCGAGGCAGACCTCCGTGGTTCTTGGCTCCTTTACTGAAGCAGTTACTGGGACTCAGGAATGCGCGCTGGGAAAGCGTGCATGAAGTCAATGTACGCCTGAGTCTTGGCGAACTTGCGCCATTGGGGCGTCTCCAAGAAATCTTGTAACGCAATTGTTCGATGCACCTCGTTCAAACGGTGCCAGACAGGTGGAATATCGTCATCACTGAAGTGTGTCATGAAGAGCAAGTATTTGCCTCGTCGTCCAGGTAGCGACTTGATGCACACAGCAGAGATGTGCGACACGTCAAACTCCTCATCGTCTCCTTCAGGTACTGTTACTGGAACAGCTGGTCGTAGCGGAGCGGTAGAGCAAGGTCGTAAGTTGTTGACATGGAACACAGGATGTAAGCGTACTGTCGCTGGTAGTTTCAATCTGTAACTGTGTTTTCCAATCTGCTCCTCCACTGAAAAAGGGCCGAGCTGTCTGTCCCTGAGTTTCCTGTTCGGTTGTCCTCGCAGAAAAAGATTTGCTGTGACGACTGACACCTTGTCTCCCTTAACGAAGTGTGGCGCTGTAGACGGTTATGTGCGCGCCTGCATCTCATCCTTATGTAGCTGTAACACAGAGCGTACCAGGGTGTGTACTTCCTGTAACAATCTCAACCGTTCTGTTGCGTCTTGCGAAATAGGAATCGACGGTCGCATGCTGAAGAGTAGGTCAGGAGGCTCCTCAGGAGAAAAACCAAAGTTAGCCTCGAACGGTGTGTGCTCAATTCCGAGTGCACGCGAAGCGTTGTACGCAAACTCCACTTGCGGTAAAAGTGTCGACCAGTCAGAAATTGAAATTGAAATTGTTTACAACATGTACCGTATGCGCCGGTTTTTCACCAAAAGCCGGATGCGTCGGCTGCTGTCTCTGGGCCCTCCCAACTATGCCGGGTCGTGCGTGGGGGCAATGTGCGGATGCGCGGCGGGAGGTCGTGCGGGATTTGATGCGGTATATGCGTAGTAGGTGATGCAGCCATTGGACAGTATGCGTATGGAGTTGTGTAAGAATGCGAGAAGTGTCGAGGCGTGCTTTGGAGACGAGTTTATCAGGAGGGTCTGTGCGGGCGGTGAGAAGGGAGGTGAGACTCGTGATGGTGGAGGTGTGCGGTGTACCTGTGCGGCTCATGACAATGGGGAGGATGTCGACCACTGTGCCTGGCCAGTGGTTTCTGATGGCGTTCGCAAGGGGTGTGTATTTGGCACGTATGAGGTCGGCTGTGTGAGAGAGGTTGTTGTCTGTGCAGTACTTCCATTCTCCTATCTGAATCTTTTTTATGGATGCGTAACGTCGGCGACCGTTGGAGTGACCAACGAATCTGGGTTCGAGGATGCGGATGAAGTCTGGTTTGTGTGCAGTGGGACGAAGCAGGGGGGGGAGAATCTCAGGGGGGAGGACGGCGGGGCATGAGGTTAGGGAGTCATGCGAGAGACCTTCGTCAGCAGCAACAAGGCGGGTGGGCATGTGGGTGGGGTGAGGTGGGTGACAGTCAAGTGGGGTGTGGGCAGGGGTGGGGGAATCAAACGATTTTATGGGTTTGTTACCGAAGTCGGCGGTGATGGTTTCCCAGCGTCCTCCGTTGTGGCGTTCCAGTAGGGAGAGTAGGAGTTGCAGAGCGCTGTTGTGTCGGTCCTGTCTTAGACCAGACATAGAGGGGCAGTTACCGGCCATGTGGCCGTTGCTAGTGAATTGGCCACATAGGGGGCAGCGCAGGGTGGGGTTGTGAGTAAGTAGGCGGGTGTTGTGGACGCCCCACATGAATTCTTGTTTGTGTGTGAACTGTATATTTGTGAGGGAGGAGTGTTTTTTGTGGTATGAGAAGTCGGCGCCGTCCTTCGCGGCGCGGGCGAGGAGGGCTCCGTGTTTGGTTGTATCCGAGAGAGGAGTGTGTGTGTGTTTGGTGCTGTGTTTGTGTGCGTCGGATTTGAGGTTTGTGTATCTGTAGGGTATGGGTTCGCCTAGGGTTTGTGGGATGAGGGTGTACGGCCATGTCCAGTGGCCTATCGTGACTTCCGAACCTGTGGTGTATATAGTATCTGGTGGGTGGCCATCTGCAGCTTGGTTTGCGAGGGTGTCTGCGAGGTCGTTGCCGATGGAGTGGTTGTGGGCTTTTATTTTACCGAGGTGTGTACGGGTGCCTGCTTCACATCGGGTTTTAAGGGTGTGTGTGATAGATAAGAGGGTGTCGCGGTGGATGTTATGGCGGTAAGCGGAAGGGCAGTGTAAGTAACCTTGAATAAGGCGGAGGGAGCACGCACTGTCTGTGAGGAGGTGGGTGCGGCCTAGTTGGAGGCCTATATCTATGGCAGCTAATTCAGCACGATTTATGGTATGTGAGGGAGGGGTAGAGGTCACCAAGATTTTGATTCTGGTGTCCGAGGCGGGGTGGGTAGCTGCTGCTCCGAGGGGGGTCGAGCCGCCTTTTTTCGAGCCGTCTGTATAGACGAAGTCCTGCCAGTTCCAAGCAGGGGTGCCTCTGGTGGGGTGGTATGTTAGATGAACGCGGTCCGGGAGGGGGTATGTGATGGGGTGAGTTGGGTTTAGGGGGCGGTGATATATACCTGTTGAGTGGGGTGAGTAGGTGTCAAAGAGGTGGGGAGGAGGGGGGGTGATGATAGGGTTGGGGAGGTGTGTGTCGTATATAGATTCGAGAGTGTTGTGGAGTGCAGTCATGGCTGTGGGTGAAGGGAGGGTGGAGAGTGCGAGGGGGTTAGCGACGAGGTATATGTCAACCATCCATCGTGTGCCGAATGGGGTGGGGGTGGGG
>JAPMLY010003016.1:0-30993 GCA_026401115.1 Tetraselmis chui | reverse complement strand
ACACACACCTGCCGGCACGTTCCCTACTGCCGTCGCCCTCCTCTCCGCCCGAGAGTGTGTGGAACCAAAATCCTACCGGGCTGCGCTGGACAGCGCCCAAGCCCCCCAATGGCAAGCCGCTATGCAACATGAGTATTCCTCCCTAATCAGCAATGGCACGTGGGACCTTGTGGACCTCCCCCCAGGCCGCATGGTCGTTAACAACATGTGGATCTTCAAAGTCAAGTCGGATACAACCGGCGGCGTCTCCCGCTTCAAAGCGCGCTTCGTCGCCAAGGGGTGCAGTCAACGCGCTGGACTGGACTACACGGAGACCTTCTCCCCGGTCATCCGCATGGCCAGCTTGCGTCTCTTCCTAACCATCGCAGCCGCCCGCGACCTTGAACTCTGCCAGCTTGACATCGACACAGCGTTTCTCTACGCCGCCATCCGGGAGGATGTGTACATCCGCCAGCCCCTCGGCTTCAACGATGAAACGTCCAAGGTTTGTCACCTCAAGCGCTGCCTCTACGGCCTTAAGCAGTCCCCCCGCGAGTTCAACATGCTACTTCGTGCATGGCTCGTCGACCATGGATGGCAACAATGCGTCTCCGACCCGTGCATCTACAACTTTCGCACCGGCCACGTCTTCGCCATGATCGCCCTGTACGTCGATGACATTCCCGCGGCATGCAATGATGCCACTTGGCTCGCATCGTTCAAAGCCCAACTCGGAGCACGGTTCAAAATCAAGGACCTAGGCGACCTCTCCCAACTCCTCGGCATGCACATTACCCGCGATCGCTCCACGCGCACAATCTCGCTGGACCAGTCCAAGTACCTGCGCGACATCCTCGCCAAGTACGGCATGTCCGACTCTAAGCCGTCGTAACTTCCCATGGACCCGGGCTTTCTCGCCGGCCTTGCACACTTGAATTCGCCCTCTCTCACAGGGGTGGCCAAGGACGTCTACCCCAGCCTCCTGGGCAGCCTCCAATACGCAGCCGTTTGTACACGCCCCGATGTCTCCACGGCGTTGAGCATCCTCGGCTCTGCCCAAGCCTCACCCACCGAGGCACACTTGAAGGCTCTGAAAAAGGTCCTCCGCTACCTCCATGGCACCATCGACATGCGCCTGACGTTGGGGGGGGGCCTGGACCACAGCCTCCAACTCACAGGCTTTGCCGACGCTGATTGGGCCAACGACAGCAGCACCCGCAAGTCTCGCTCCGGCTATCTCTTCACCCTCGGACGCGGGCCAGTAAGTTACAAGTCCAAACAACAGACTTGTGTGGCTCAATCCACGTGTGAAGCCGAGTACTACTCTGCGGCTGACGCCACCAAGGAGGGACTCCACCTCCGACAACTCCTGGGGGGAATTTTCAACTCCCCCATCACCGAAACCACCACCATCTGGGAGGACAACCAAAGCGCCATTGCACACTCCAATAATGCCTTGGTCAGCGAGAAGACTAAGCACATCGGTCTGTAGTGGCACTTCCTCAAAGACCACGTGGAGCAGGGAACCATAAAGTTAAGGTACCTCCCCACTGACCAGATGGTGGCTGACATGCTCACCAAACCCCTCCCAGGACCTGCACTAGCAAGACACCGAAGTGCGATCCTTGGAGGACAAGACCCAATGCAACGCTTCATCCCGTAGCTACCTTCCAGGGGAGTGTTGTAAATAATATCGTATACGTATTAGTTGCAGATAGCTAATGTAAGCTACTCTAGATATGACTAGTACATGTCTAGATCGGACATACCGATAAACTGATCGGAATAGGAGAAGTACAAGACGCGGTCGACGACATCAATACTGATCAACAACTCGAGTGGACGACTTCGTTAAGAGATTCCATGAACGAGTTTACGGACATCATTAAGGAGCTTGACGGTCTACCACCAACGCGCGAGTGCGACTTCGAGTTTAACTTGGAGTGCGATGAACCACCTAAGGAGCGAACGTACCGTATGTCACCGGCAAAACTCCCAGAGGTTCAAGTACAGTTACAGTACTTACTCGCAAAAGGCTGGATTCGTCCGTCTAAATCTCCGTACGGTGCCCCGATTTTATTTGTACGCAAGAAGGATGGTACCATGCGTATGTGCGTAGACTATCGGAAACTCAACGACCTTACGAGGAAAGACCGAATACCGTTACCCCGGATTGATGAGTTACTCGACTCGCTATATGGGGCTCACTATTTCAGCACGCTGGGCCTGTATAAAGGCTATCATCAAGTTCGAGTCAAGGAGCGCGACATACATAAGACAGCATTCCGAACTCATTACGGATTGTTCGAGTACTGCGTTCTACCCTTTGGAAATTGAAATTGAAATTGAAATTGAAATTGTTTACAACATGTCCCGGCAAACTGGACCGGCTGCTGTCTCACGGGCCTCTCTACCAAGCCATGCAGGACTTATAAGCGAGTTTAGCCCGGGTCTCTTCGACCAGGTACACCTATCGACACACCTATCTGCAATGTGTGCCGACGTTCCTCGGGAGTTAAAAAACTGTAAGCAACCGCAGTAATTGCCACAGTCCCCCCGCCTAAGCAGTAACAGCGTAATAATTTTGTAATCAAGAAAAACAGATCTAAAAATAAATCCACTTGTCTAGAAATGCAAAACTAAACTGCTGCTCGACCTTCACGATGCACGGCCCGCTCCCGCCGAACCGGGGTGTCGACCGGCCTAGGCCGGTCGGCGTTCGGGAGGGACGACGGGCCAGCCTAATCTAGCTCCCGCGTGACTTCGGTCTTGCCGAAGGTAGGAGGGGTCAAGGTTGGCAAAAAACCCCTCTTCGCGCGGTCGCTCGTCGATCCCGCCGCTCCATCCCGTAAACCCCGCCCCAAGGTCTTGCCGCGTCCACCGACGCGGCGGTCCTCCGTGTCGAGGTCCCCCATCACCTCGAGGACAGGTGGGGGGGACCAAGACGCACAGACATAGAAAAAACTAGCGCTCCTGCCTCCGCGCCTGAATTTTCCCCGCTCATTTCCCCGGTTTCTTCTCTGTCTGGTACCCGGGTACCTGTCGGTATTCCGGCCTGTGGCCGTACCCTCCCCCCTCCGATCGCGCGTCCACCGAGCAGCCTTTTCTTGAGCGGGGGCCTCCGCGCTCACCCGGGCCCACGCTCAAGGACTCCTAGGAGTATGAAGGTCTGTCGGGGTAGTGGGTGTCGAAGAAGGGGGGGGCAGGTCACCGTAGCCGGATCCGGCGGGCCGCGGGCGCCCGGAATTAAGCAAAACCCTCCGTGCCGGGTTTTCCGGCGGCGCCGACCCAAAGGGTCGTCGCCGCCAGATCGTGTCGCTCCTCCCGTCGCGACTGTCCTCCTTGCCGTCCCAGCTGACTCCTCCCCCCGGGAGATGACGCTGGACGACGTAGCGACGCGCTAGTGAGCGCCCTACCCTGGTGCTGCTCCCCAACTTGCTCGACGCCGGGTACGGACATTATTTTAGTGTCCAAAAAAGCCCTCCGTACAGGGCTTTTCGGCGGCGGCTGATCCTGAGGATCGCTGCCGCCTCCTGTAGCCGCTCCTCCGTCTGCGACTAGCCACCGTCCTGTGCCATGTCTTGCCTCACCCCTCGGTAAGGTTCGACCGGCACAGGGCTGGTCGATAGCTAGCGAGCGCCCTTTCCTGGCGCTGCTTCCCGGCTCGCCATCACCAGCTCCAACACCCGCCTCACACCGCTGATCCGGCCGTACCCTCCTCGCCATCAAACGCTGCCATAGTACAGGTCCCACTCCTAAAAGTAAAGCTGTATCTAGGAGTATCTGTGCGCGAAAAAACATATCGGACGGGCCGAGCGGGAGATCTTGGCGCCGGTAGTGCACAGAAATTATTTTTTCAAAAGCCCTCTGTACATGGCTTTCCCGACAGCTGCTGATCCCACGGATCGAGCTGTCGGCCCTCTTAGCCTGTTAAACCGTGCACACACGATCAGTAAGGAAGGTAACTAACGCATACGTAGTTACAGTCACAATCACGCAAAGGGACAGTCACCGAGACAACCAGCCCGAGGCGTGGTGTCGGGACAACAGAAGTGTCAGAGCAGAAGCCTAGCGACAGCTCTGTACCAGTACAAACAGGTTATCGGTATGTCCGATCTAGACATGTACTAATCATATCTAGAATAGCTTACAGTAGCTATCTGCAACTAATAACTAGAAGGTATTACTTACAACACTCCCCCTGAAGGTAGCTACGGGATGAAGCGTTGCATTGGGTCTTGTCCTCCAAGGATTGCACTTCGGTGTCTTGTGAGTGCTGGTCCTGGGAGGGGCTTGGTGAACATGTCAGCCACCATCTGGTCAGTGGGGAGGTACCTCAACCTGATGGTTCCCTGCTCCACATGGTCCTTGAGGAAATGCCATTTCAGACCGATGTGTTTGGTCTTCTCGGTGACCAAGGCGTTCTGGGAGTACGCGATGGCGCTTTGGTTGTCCTCCCAGATGGTGGTGGTTTCGGTGATGGGGGCGTTAAAGATCTCCCCCATAAGTTGTCGGAGGTGGAGTCCCTCCTTGGTGGCGTCGGCCGCAGAGTAGTACTCGGCTTCACACGTGGATTGAGCCACACAAGTCTGTTGTTTGGACTTGTAACTTACTGGCCCGCGTCCGAGGGTGAAGAGATAGCCGGAGCGAGACTTGCGGGTGCTGCTGTCGTTGGCCCAATCAGCGTCGGCAAAGCCTGTGAGTTGGAGACTGTGGTCCGTGCCCCCCCCCCAACGTCAGGCGCATGTCGATGGTGCCATGGAGGTATCGAAGGACCTTCTTCAAGGCCTGAAGGTGGGCTTCCGTGGGGGAAGCTTGGGCTGAGCCGAGGATGCTCAACGCCGTGGAGACATCGGGGCGCGTGCAGACGGCCGCGTACTGGAGACTGCCCAAGAGGCTTGGGTAAACATCCTTGGCCACGCCGGTGAGTTGGGGCGAGGACATGTGCGCGAGGCCGGCGAGGAAGCCAGGGTCCATGGGAAGGGACGACGGTCGAGCGTCGGTCATGTTGTACTTGGCGATGATATCGCGCAAGTACTTGGATTGGTCCAAGGAGACGGTGCGTGCCGAGCGGTCACGGGTGATGTGCATGCCGAGTAATTGGGAGAGGTCGCCGAGGTCCTTGATCTTGAACCGTTCTCCGAGCTTGGCCTTGAACGATGCAAGCCATGCGGTATCATTTAGGGCTGCAGGAATGTCATCGACGTACAACGCGATCATGGCGAAGACGTGGCCGGTGCGGAAGATGTAGATGCAAGGGTCAGAAACGCACTGTTGCCACCCATTGTCGACGAGCCAGGCACGGAGAAGCATGTTGAACTCGCGGGGGGACTGCTTAAGGCCGTAAAGGCAGCGCCTGAGGTGACACACTTTGGACGTGCCATCGCTGAAGCCGAGGGGCTGGCGGATGTACACGTCTTCCTTAATGGGTGCGTAGAGGAACGCAGTGTCGATGTCAAGTTGGCAAAGCTCAAGGTCACGGGCGGCTGCGATGGTCAGGAAGAGACGCAGGCTGGCCATGCGGATGACAGGAGAGAATGTCTCAGTGTAATCTAGTCCAGCGCGTTGGCTGCACCCTTTGGCGACGAACCGCGCTTTGAAGCGGGAGACGTCACCGGCGGTGTCAGATTTAACTTTGTAGATCCACATGCTGTTAACTACCATGCGACCCGGGGGAAGGTCAACGAGTTCCCAAGTGCCGTTGTCCATGAGGGAGGAGTACTCCTGCTGCATAGCGGCTTGCCACTGAGGGGCCTGGGCGCTGTCCAAGGCAGCTCGGTACGATTTCGGCTCCACACACTCCCGGGCGGAGAGGAGGGCGACGGCAAGAGGCGATGTGCCGACATGTGTGTGAGGGGGACCAGTGATAAGGTTGGGAACGTGAGGGCGTGCGAAGATGTCCTCTTCGGCTTTGCCCTGTTCAGGGTCACAACACGCCGTCACGAGGGTCGGGGGGAAGTCGGCCACGTGGGCAACCATTTCGCCGTAGCGTAGGGGATGAGAACGGAGCCGAGTTTGGCGAGGGGCGGCATGAGGGGGCATGGGGTCTGGCAATGGTATGTCGATGGGGTGGGATTGGAGTGAGGTGGCCGGTGCGTCATCCGAAGGGTTGGTGATGGTGGAGTCGACGGAGAGTTGTGCGCCGAAGCCCGGGGTGTCTTCTTGAAAGACAACATGGACGGAAGTGGTGATTCGGCGGGTTTCCGGGTTGTAAACGCGGTACCCGAGTGCGTCATTGGGGTAGCCGACCATGACGCCACGAAACGCCTTTTCACTGAGTTTTCGACGCAGTTTGTCAGGCACCTTGGCGAAGACGGTGCACCCGAAGACGCGAAACTTGGAGGCGTCAGGCACAGACGACGTGAGGAGGGTAAGTGGGATGCCACCGGTGGGGCCGACTGAGCGACTGTACGTGCGGTTGCGGAGGTACACAACAGTGCTGACAGCGCATGACCACATGGAGTTGGGAACGGCCATACTGTGGAGCATCGCTGACGCATTGTCCCGGATAGTGCGCCAAGGACGTTCGGCTTTGCCGAGCATGTGGTGGGCGTATGGGGCAGAGAACTGGACCCCAACGCCGAGCTGTGCGCACATCTGGCGGGTTGTTGCAGCCTCAAAGACAGAGTCCGAGTCAAATTTGATGATTGGGGCAAACGCACCCGATTGGGAGTGGTAACGTGCATGCATGTGCTTGATGTCGAGGAGGATGTTTTCCAACTCCGAGCACGCATCGTCTTTTGACTTGAGGAACCGCACCCACATGTAATGGGTGTGGTGGTCAATGACGAGCAAGCAGTAGCGGAGGCCATGTGGGGAGGGGACGTTGACCGGTCCCCACAGGTCAGAGGAGAGGTTGAGGAGGGGACGAGAAGGTTTCGCGCATGCGCTGGTGTTGCGCGGTGCAGCTGTGGCCTTGTGTAACAAGCATGAGTCGCAAGAGACATCGGTTACGGAGCTGGCTAATGCAGGGCTAGTCGGGACACCGTGCGTGTGCTGGGCCCGCAGGCTTTGCATGTTCAGGTGTCCAAACCGACGGTGCCACAGTGTAGGGTCGCACTGGGCAGCAAGGGCAACACTAGGGGAGGGAGAATTCACTCTCATCGTGGAGGTACTGGGGGGGGGCTCTGGCTTGTGGGGGAGGAGGTAGAGGCCGTTTCCGGAAGGCTCTAGCACACCCATTCCTGTGGGCACCACAAGTAAACCAGTGTCAGAGTTAGAGGGGAAGATGAATTCACAACCGCTGTGGGTCTGCATCCAGCTGACACTAAGTAACCGGCCGATGCGTTGAGCAGAGCGAGAGGACAAGTCAGGGGTGTACAACGCATGGACAGTGCGATGAATAAGTACGCCTGTGTCAAGGCGGACTGAAATTCGGACAGAGCCACTGCCCTTGACGTCAACACCAACCCCGCCAACGCGCGAGGGAGCGGAGGGGGGTGTGAATCGTACGAAGTCGCCTTTAAACGCGGTGAGGTTGATCGAGCAGGCGGAATCGACTACCCAATACTGTGAGAGGTTACGACCGGGGGTGAGGGAGGAGGAGAAGGCTACGGAGCTGAAAGGCACACTCACCTCGGTGTCATCGTAATCATCCGTGCATTCCTCGAGGGTAGGCGAACTGTCAAAGTCATCGGCGGGGACGTCGCTCAGCACAGCGGCGTGCGCAGAGTGAGAGCCACCAGCAAGGGTGCCGTACTTCTGAATGATCATTTTGCGCTTCGCGAGTGTCCACCGCAAGAGGGCGTCATCCGGGGCATTGCAAGAGGACAAGATGTGGTCCGGGCTGCCGCAAGCGGAACACTTGGTGGGCAGGACGCGACCACCGCGAGGGACACGTGGAGGGTGGCCTCGACCGCTGTGTGATCCGCGGCCAGCAGCGACAAACGCGGAGATGGGAGGCGGTGAGGTGTGGGGAGCTGGTGCGGCCGGGGCGTCGTCCTCGTCCATATTGTGCGCCAGGTGGAGGATGTTGGCCATCACGTCATCAGCGGACAGCAGGTAGTCTGTGTCGAACGCGTTGATGACGCACTGTTTTGCCTGACCGTGTGGGCCGTTGCTGGAAATACCGCGCAGCATGAGGAGACCGAGGTTGTGGGGGTGAATGGCAGCGGAACCATCGACCATCTGGCATGTCTCGTTGTAGTCGTCGAACGTCTGTCTCATGTAGTGGACATAATCACTGAGTGACTGTCCGGGGCGTTGTCTGACCATCAAGTTGTCCAGCAGCGACAATGAGCGAGCAAAGGACCGACTGTCGAGACGTTCACACAGAAGGTCCCACGCTGCCGCTGCGCAGTCAGGACGTGATGGGGAGACGCACTTCATCGCTTGGTCGGCGCGTGGGTTCGCGCTAGCTGCATGGAGGAGCAGGGTGTAGGCGTAGTGTTGCGCCGGTTCGTCTAACACGACGCCCGAGTCGCGGATGGCAAGCTGTGGGATGAGGTAAGTGGCCTTGATGGAGAGGAAGTTAAGGAAGTTCCTCTTCCACTGCTTGAAGTCCGTGGTGGGCCCCATGGTAGGGACCGACATCTTCATGGACCGGTTGAGGGCGTCCTTGTCGAAACCGGTGGCCTCGTGGGCGGCGCGGCCGATGACCACCGGGTCAATGGTGGGGCGACGCCCGCCACGGGTGGTGTGCCCACCTCGCTGTGTAGGATGCGAATGCCAGCCAGGAAAGGGAGGCGGTGGTCCACCGGGGAAGGGAGAAGGTGGGCCGCCGGGGAAAGGAGAGTGGCCGGCCATTGAAAGCGGGGGGCCGTACGGGTGCGGGTGGCCACGGGAGTCGGGGACGCGGGGCGGCGGTGCCTCCGGGAAAAAAGGTCCGGGATCCGGGAGGGCATACCCCGCAGGAGGGCACGGAGGGGGTGGTGGTAGGCGTTCCGCGGGTAGTGCGTGAGGCTGTGGGGCGGTGTGCGCATCGTGGCGGCGGAGTGCGACATGGGGGTCGCCAACCGACGCTGCAGCGAAAACAGCATCGTGGGCCGGCTGCGCGTCCAACTGAGTGCCGGGAAAGGGAGATGCGTGTGTTGGGGGGTCGGAGGAAAGGAGGTTCAGAGAGTGGTGGTCGCGATGGGGGTCGAGCTGCGCGTCGTGACGACGCACAGCGAAAGAGGGGTCCGCAGGGGGAGCTACAGGACCAGTAGCAGCAGCAGCAGCAGAAGCAGCAGACTGAGCGTCCAGGCGGGCGTTTATGAGCGCCATTTGTTGCAGGACGAGTGCGAGGGTAGCAGGGGTGGGACTGACAGAGCTCTGCGGAGAGCCGAGGTCAGGGGAAGCAGGAGGCGAATCAGGTGGATTGTCGACAGAGCGAGTTTTTGGCGCCATTTCGACACAGGGCGAGAAAAGGAAAAGAGCCGAAAAAACAGGCAGCGGTAAAAACCGCTAGCCGGACGTGTGCCTAACAGCGGTATGCAGAGAGACGGCCTGATGCCCGCCGACCCCTCGGCCTGATGCCCCGGGGTGTCTCAAAGCACCTTTTCTGTGTCCTCCACCTAGTGTGGGGCACAAGTCGGGGCCACGGCCAGTGCAGGTGGGACGATGCGGCGGCGGCTGAGTCGCTACGATAATATATTAATTAAAACAGTAATCTAAGGCTGTCGTGCACTCTGTATATGTATAGTCACCCGATAGTGCGCCCCCCCCCCCGGTCTCTTGCTTGGACCTGTATGCACCCTGTCCACACACGACGAGTGTGTCGGTGTGGGTGGCTGTCTGGCGTCCTCGAGCGGCTGACTTAGGTGGGATGGATGTTTTTTAAACGCTGGTTATACTGGCGATACCGCCGACTACGGGATGAAAGTACTAGGTATGTATGAAAACTTGCCTTCTTCGGGAGAGGTGGCGATCGCAGCTCGCCGAACCAAGTTGTCGCGCGTGAGTGACGTGAGGCGGGGGCCTATAACCTGTTAAACCGTGCACACACGATCAGTAAGGAAGGTAACTAACGCATACGTAGTTACAGTCACAATCACGCAAAGGGACAGTCACAGAGACAACCAGCCCGAGGCGTGGTGTCGGGACAACAGAAGTGTCAGAGCATAAGCCTAGCGACAGCTCTGTACCAGTACAAACAGGTTATCGGTATGTCCGATCTAGACATGTACTTATCATATCTAGAATAGCTTACAGTAGCTATCTGCAACTAATAACTAGAAGGTATTACTTACAACATAGCCCCCTACCGTGCCAGGCCTGGCACGGCTACGGGGTTTCCAGCGCCCACCACGGGGAGGTGAGGGGGTGCCGACGGGCCTGCGAGCGCACCCCCCTCCGGGGCCGCCGCCGCTGCGCCGCCGGCGGGCGCCCCCTTCGGACTTTGTAACGCCCCAGCTGGATTCCAAGCGATGGTGAATCGAGTTTTGGCCCCGTATCTTGGCAAGTTCTGCGTGGTATATTTGGACGACGTGCTGATCTACAGTAAGACGGCCGATGAACACCTCGAGCATATTCGACTCGTGTTACGAGAGCTGCAGCGACACAAGTTGCATATCAAACTCTCTAAGTGTTACTTCGGACGATCGAGCGTCAACTTCCTGGGACATGCGGTGGAAGCTGGACAGATCCGAATGGACCCCGACAAGGTGGAGGCAATACAAAATTGGCCCCGGCCGAAATCTGTGACACAAGTGCGTGGATTTCTGGGACTTGCTGGATGTTACCGGAGGTTTATCAACCAATTCGCAACCCTAGCAACCCCATTAACGGATCTGACCAAGAAGACACCGGAATTTCGCTGGACCCCTCAAGCCGAGTCAGCATTCGAGCAAAGTAAAGGCGCGATGGTACGTGCACTAGTCTTGGTAATTCCTGACACTTCTCCTAATGTAAGGTACACTTTGTACACGGATACTTTTGGATTTGCAGTAGGAGCTATGTTGTTATAAGACCAAGGTATTGGATTACAACCTGTTGCGTACCATGCTCGAAAGATGAACAAACATGAGGTACACTACCCTGTCCACGAACAAGAGCTACTAACAGTTCGCGACGCTCTACTGAAATTCCGTTGCTACTTAGATGGCGCGGCGGGATTTACGGCAATTACGCACCACGACACGTTGCGACACTTTTTTCAGCAGCACGATTTGTCTACTCGACAGGTGCGATGGCTTCAAGTTTTAGCGCCTTATCTGCGACAGATGGACATCGTGTACAAGAAGGGAGCAGTCAACCATGCAGACGCTCTGTCTCGCCGACTTGACATGAAGGACTCATTACAGAAGCTGAAACTGTTACGCGATTGGGCCAACGACGAAGCAGAATGCGAGTTACACGCGCCGATTTTTTCCTTGGAATCCCGGTTACATCATGACTTTGGACTTCATGCGGAAATCAAAAACGCTTATGACTCGGATAAATACATGCTTACCCGGAAATCTCTACCTACCTTGCTGGTACGTCAATCAAATGGACTCTTGTACGCCTACGGGACAAGACTGTATGTGCCGAACGTCTCTACATTGCGATCGAGAGTACTGTACGAACTACACGACGCACCGACCGCGGGACATCGTGGTATTATTCGACTATTGGCAGCAATGACCCGGACGTTTTGGTGGCCTAACATGAAGCGGACATGACAACACTATGTACGCAGTTGTGCTACCTGCCAACGTAACAAGGCAGCGCGACACAAGCCTTATGGACTCCTTCAATCGCACGAGGTACCGACCGGGCCCTTTGAGCACGTATCGCTTGACCTGATTACGGACCTTCCTGAGTGCGATGGGTATGATGCTGTGGTGGTATTCGTCTGTATGCTTACGAAACGGACGATTGTCGAGCCAATTACGAAAACGATTGCAGCGGAGCAATTAGCGAAAGTTATGCACCGCGCTGTTTTTCGGCATTTTGGCTTACCACGGAAATTAATATCCGATCGAGATCCCCGGTTTATGAGCGACTTATGGCAAACCCCATTTTGGGCTGTTGGCGCCAAGCTTAATATTTCTACGTGCTATCATCCCCAGACAGATGGCCAAACTGAACGAGTAAATCAGACATGGGAGCAAGTCATACGATGCTACGTGCACCCCTTGCACGACGACTGGGCTCAACACCTTACCAACGTGGAGTTTGCGATCAACGCAGCGGTTTCTACGTCGACGACTATGTCTCCATTTAAGGCGACGTTGGGATTCGAGCCGACATCTCCAACGACGGCTACATTTGAAAATAACGAGCCCAACCATACTTTACCGGAGCAAGTGAAGATTCTGGTCGAGATGCACAGATTTGCCCACGACTGCGTCAAAGCATCCCAAGCACACATGCAAGATGCTGCAAATCGGCACCGGTTACCAGTACCTTTTACACTTGGCGACAAAGTTAAGCTCAAGGCGACAAATCTACGATTTGTACAACAACCATATTCTGAACTACGCGACCGCTACATTGGACCGTTTCTTATTACGGAGGAAGTTTCCCCGGTTGCATTTCGGCTTAAGCTACCCCATGGAGTACGGATTTACGATGTTGTACACGCCAGTCTAATGGAAAAATAAAATTCAGAAACAGAATAGGCCGACAGTGCGCACCCAATTCCGATTGTGCACGATGCGAAGCGATTTGAAGTCGACTAAATACTCGATGTGGCTTTTACCTCCGACGGCACGGGACTTTTGTTCAAAGTTCGTTGGGCAACACCGTTCAACGTACCTAGCGAGGACACTTGGGAGCCCATGCGAGGAGTCAACCACTTAAGCATCTTTTCCGAATTTCTTCGAACGGATGTTTATCGAGAATTTTCTGGCACCCTTGACTTTGTCAGATTTCGCAACCGCTGGCCTGCAAGAATCCCCAAGAAACCAAAACCCTGAGTACTGCACAGCGAGGACGCTGGTGCTTAAGGAGGGGAGAGTGTCATATCCTAGCCCATTTGGCTATGTGCCAGTATCTGACATTATTTATTTCCTCTAAATGGTACCTGTATCTTAGCGATATTCAGTAACTCTTTTATTGTCATCGCGGCAGTACCACTGTATCGCCGTATTTTCCCTGGAGAGTACAGAGTTACTAGCAGTATCTCTTGTTGATAGTTCTTTTGTAGATAGTTCTAATAGCTTGTGCGATAAGGTAAGATAAACGGTACAGATAATCTCAGATAATATGTATTACTAATATTAGTTTGGTTTAGTTAGTTAGCATATAGCACGAGCTACAGGTTCTATAAGGCTGTTTCTAGAACACCTGAGGCGTGGATATTTAAGACGGGGACTTACTGGCCGAGGGGAGAGACCCAGACCGGTACAGACCAGATTTACGCCACACCCAGATTGTAAGAAACCCTGTTCCTAAGACAATCTTACTAATTATCTCCACGCTTTATAATTAGATCCAGAGATTAGGTTCTACTATTAGTCTAAGGTTGCCGACTTAGCATACCAGAGTAGCACCTCACACGTACATCGACCCGCGCGACTGGATCGACTTACTCCCACGAGCGTTCAACGACATCTTACCGCATGTCAACGCTTCTATACCGGGCATGTGGACGCCTCGACACGACGAGACTGACAAGTTCCTAACCGAGGAAAAACGAATTTCCTCCCGCGAAGAGTATCGACACCTAGCGTGCTGTGGCGTTTACTCTGCGGCCGCGGACCCGGCGCTCGAAACATCTGTGGCAACGGTTCGTTCGACAACCGCTACGGAAACGGAACGAACGCACGCCTGGGATATTACAGACGCGGCCGTTCGGACACACAAGGCTGTCACGCAAGCCGTCGAGTCGCGACTTACCTACGTTCTACGATTCAAAGGCAAGAAGGCCCTTACCGGAGAGAAGCGAGTCGCCGAACGCCTCGTCTACTCCCGCTTCTTCGACACACAAGCGGCCGACCGCAACACCAACGGCGTCGACGGCCTCCTCGCGGCCCTGGAAGACAAACGCATCGAAGTTAGTCTCCACGCGGCCGCAAAAGCTCAAACCGATCAAAACTTTAAGCAGTCGACGCCCGGCAAGGGCGACGGAGGAAACCCCGACAGACCTACCGCGAGGCCGGACAAGAATCTCAAAGACAAGGAACTCAGGGACAAGGCAAAGCGCGAGAAGCGCGACAAGGACAAGACTCGCCAACACCAAAAGCCCGAGCCCGAGGCAGAGGGCTGATGGTGTGCACCGCTGCGCCGATTCCTGCAACCTAGCCTCCGACTACATGCGACATCGCGTGCGGCGGAGCTGGCGCGAGTAGGATAAAATCGGCGCAAGCGTGGAAACCCTACAATGGATCCGGGAGGGAGTATCGATACCGTTCAAAAACAACCGCCACGATTCAAGCAAGGAGTGTCGTTACTCGACGCTACCCCTACCCAACTAGAATTCGTCGAACGCGAATTAGCGCGCTTTGTACATGCCGGCGCTTGGGAGCCTTCGACATGCAGCGACTACATCTCTAGGCTATTCCTAGTACCAAACTGGGCGTCAACCAGTGGCGATTAATCTGCGACCTCCGCCCACTCAACAAGTACTGCGTGCGAAAACGACTCAATATGGAGACTCTACTCGGGGTACGGCACATCACCCGAAAGAGGGACTATATGTTCAGCTTCGACCTACAAGACGGGTTTTACGCACTGGGCATCAACCCAGCGGACCGAAACTACTTCACCGTCAACGTCCGAGGCCAACTCTACAAACTAGCGGGGCTACTTATGGGTTGGTCCCTATCCATGTTCTATTTCTGCAAAATGACGCTAACATTCGTAAACTTCCTGCGCAACCCGGACCCCGAAGAACATATAGCGCCGACGAACAGTTGCTCGAAGACCTACCTCAGACGAACGCGGTGGCGCGGCGCCCGGATTCTACCCCACGTCGACGACTTTCTAATCTTCGCGTCAACAGAGGAAGAGGCGCTCACTTACGCCACCGCCTGGCCCAACTGCTCGATCGGCTCGGTCTCCTCCGCCACCCCACCCAGGGTCTTTTGGCAGCGGCGCAAGTCAAGCACCACCTGGGAATCGACATCGATACAACGTCATGCTATTTCTACGCGCCGTAGCAAAAACTAACCAAGATGGCGCAGCAGGCCAGATACCTCATCGGCAGAGCTACGCGGAACGCGCGTTGCTTACCCGTAAAAGACCTACAGTCCCTTGCATGTCAGGCACAATACCTTCTCCTGGCAATTCCGTCGGCTAGATTCTTCCTCCGCGAACTTCACTCCGTCGTCGGCGAGAAGTGGGGTGGCCTCGTCCGGCTAACCCCCCAGCTACGCCGCGACCTACAGTGGTGGACAGAGGTGCCCAGTCAGTTCAACGGCAAGCCCATCCACAAACCCATAAAAACAGAATAACTGCACACGGACAGCTCCGGTTATGGATGGGGCGCGGTCTTAAACGAGCACGTCGAGGCTCGAGGATTCTGGAGCAAAGAAGAAGAATAGCAACACATTACCTAGAAGGAGCTGAAGGCCGTCCGTCAAGTTGTCGAGAGTTTCCTACCACAACTGGCAGGCCGCAACGTCCTCCTGCACGAAGACAACCAGGCAGTCTGTCACATTCTCACATGCCTGACCTCACGGTCGCCAGTTATGATGGACAAACTACGACAATTATGGTTCCTACTTGACACGAACAACATCACGATCATGACCCGCTACATCAGGTCAGTGGCCAACGTCTCGGACGACAAGCTCAGTCGACACCTCGACAACGACGAATGGAGACTAGACTTGGTACTCTTTGCGGAACTCGACCTGAGGTTCGGAAAACATTCGATCGACCGCTTCGCCTCGGCCCTCAACACCCTCCTACCCAGCTACAACGCAGGCCGGAAGGACCCCACGTGCGAGGCAGTGGACGCCCTCAACCTCGTAGACAACGACTGGCGCAAGGAAAACAATTAGTGCAACCCACCCTGGCCCCTCCTACCCAACCTCGTCCAAAAACTTCGACAGAGCGGCGCAACAGCTACCGTAGTCAACCCTCGCTGAGTCGCTGGACTACGCACCAGGCGCTTACCGAGCTGGCTTCCGAGGAAACTATCATCGCTCCACGTCGAGACTTGTTCCAACCAGGGCGGCGGGCGCTACGCGGTACAACAGGCAGTCCACAGTGGCGTGTGACAATATTCCGCGTTCCCTTCCGGCTTGGCTCAACCTAAGACGAGGAGCGGTCAGTGCTACGTTAGCACTATTTACAGGAATACACCGTGAGCCAAGAATCCCTCACCCCCAGTCCAGCCGTAAAGCACAGCCTAAGTATCGGGTTACCGTCACAGCCACCACCAACCCATGGATCGAGACGATGAAACCGTACATGACCAGAATTCTCGGTTCCGACGCACTTGGCGCGACGACCTTGACTCTACTCGCCGCATGGGCACCTAGTACGGCAGCAACGTACGAAAGTACTATCCGCCGCTACTTCGATTTCTGTGCGGAACAACAACTCGCGCCGCTCGCTGCCACACCGGCGCACATGGCACGCTACGTGGCGTGGCTGGGTCAACTAGGTACCATAAAGGCCTCGAGTCTCCAACCTTACTTGTCAGCAGTCAACGGCTTCTTCAAGGACCACGGCCTCGAAGCAATTGCCCTTGGAGACGTGGTCGCGAAGGTGAGAAAAAGACTGGCCGCCTCACAAGTCGCGATTGACGACACGCCGGTACGGGTTCACCTACCCGCCTCTATTATCGTCAAAGCCCTACGCATGGCCCAAGCCCTACGCCTCCAACTCGCGGCGGCCACTTCGCGTAAACTGCTCCAAGCAAGCCCAACACGAGATCAAGTACGTTTACTACGGGCATGTACTACTGTGGTACTACTATACTTATTTTTCAGTCGAGGTGGCGCATGCATAGGCTGCTTAACAGAAGACCTCGTCGCCTCCGAGGCAGACGGACTACGATTGTACCACCGTACAAGAAAGGGCCAACGCGAAGTGTAAGCGGAATGCAAACTACTATGCCACATGCCTCCCACAGTACACACCGAGGTAATTCACATGTTACAGTTCTTCGACACTATTCGACACACGCTCTCGGGAGGAAAATACCCGACAGCGCGTTGGGCGATCAACACCTCGGAACGACAAGAAAAATGGACAGCCAACACGCTCATTGGATGGCTCACCGAGGTCACTTCGGCATTGCAAGAACGACCCTCATACGGTTTAAGATGGACCTCGCACTCCCTCCGAAAAGGGGTTGCGACTGCCGCCTACAACATTGGCGTTACGCTACAGAAGATCAAACACTTCGGTGGCTGGTCAACGGAATCCAGCGTCGTCCTCGACTACATTGACCCGACCGCCCTTGCATGACGATCATAGTGGTTCCTCTTCGGCTGGCTCACACCGTGGGGTGGACAACCTACGACGAACAACCCGCCCAATGGCAACAACATGGCAAACGGAGCCTCCCCCTGCTTTGTAAATGGTCATATTGAAATCATAGAGGTTTAAATAACATTGGGGGCGAGAATAGTCGGGCGTTGCCACGACATTACAAATTCTAACCGTTAGAGTACGCATGACACTATGGGTAAAACACAGACATGCGTTGCCCCTATATGACGCGCCGACACGCAGAGATCGTCCACCTTCTGCCTTTGCGCGAGCACAGCTCACGCAACCCTCCCTCCCGATTCCCTCAATTAGCGTACGTACTATGTACCGGGCCCTGGGCCCCTTGCGGGCAAAACATGTAAGAGATCAACACTTTTGGCAAACAGAGCCTCCCCCGTTGTAAAATCTTGTAAATGATAACTGCTGATAATTGCTCAATTTAATTTTTTGGGTATGTATTAATTTAAACGAACGGACGATCCCTACACATGCAGTAGTAATATTCTTATAAGAAAAAGCAGCGGAGACAACTCTGCAAAAAGACGAAAAGAGGAAAAGCCCGATGAGGAACAGGAAGGCATGCCACAGCATCAGCACTGCCCTCCTGCAGAGCGTCGCGGAGATAGCGCTAGGGACCCATCCCTACACATGCCGCTATCCAACGTGATCCATTCAGCGTGCCCTTTCGGGTTCTGAATCAAAAAACAATAATACAAATTTCTAAAAAGCAGCGGAGGCCACCGAGCAAAAAGAAGAAAGGAGGAAAAAACCAATTAAGCCGAGGAACAGGAATGCATGTGCCACAGCGTCAAAAAGTATCACTGCCCTCGGAATAAAAAAACAGACCGCCAGATCGGAATGTTACGGTTTTACTACTAACATACATGTCTGTTATTTTCCAAGTCATGAGAGTACCTGTACCCGGTACGCCGGAAAATTGCTTACCCGGTACGCCGGCGGGAGTGCGATCGATGATGAGTACTGTACAAGTAATGGATTACAAGAAGAACAACATGAACATGGACAGGAAAAGGGGCAGGGTTTCTAGAAGGTATAGATGTACAAGTTCCTGTAGTCGTAGTCATCAGAATAGTTTATATGGTTATGTAGAAATGGATTAGAAGATGAGTGACAAGCAAAACAGATAAATGGAGTAGTTTTTACACAAGGTTTGCTTTCATCTCGCCCTTTTCCCCTTTTGTTTCCCCTCTCATTTTCCCATTTTTTATTTTTTTTTCGGCGTGTAGTTGTTTTCTCATTTTCCCTTTCCGTGCACATCTCGTTTTCCTGTAATCCAATTTCCTTGCTTTCAACTTTTAGGGCGACGGTGCGGGTTTGTTGCCGTCCCATATATCCCGGGGACGCAAAAAAAAAAAAAAAACGGAATACGTATCGCTGCTGGTATGTGAGGATTACATCCGAATCTCGCCGTCAGTATCGTTCCCGCGCCGGCCCACATAGTTATAGATACTGGTGGTGTACCCGGTATCCGGCTACAGTGCTGGATCGATACAACAGTATACTCGTTTTCATCTGGGAACGGGACGAGTGCAAGGCACCGGCGGTATGTTTGTTACGGCTTTCATCTCGGTATGTAAAAGTATTCTTACAAGAAAAAGACAGCGGAGACCACCAAGCAAAAAGAAGAAAAGAGGAAAAAACATAAGCCCGAGGAACATCTCGGTATGTCAACGAGTACTTTGGAGTTTTATCGAATTTGGCTTGATGGGTTCCGTGGCCCCTGCATGCACATAGGGGGTGGCGAGCACGATATAGAAGTTGCTTAACCTTTTGCCTTTGCGCTCGCCCAATCGGCTCGCGCAACAGGCATCGTAGCTCTAGTAGCTGCGCAAGGTGACAACTTACATTCGGCAACGCCCAACACAACCGAGACTCTTTACTTTGCTCTAACACGATGTCTGCAAATAGGCAAGTCGCAGACGAAATTCGCGACGCGCCGGAATTTATTACATCTTTAAAATTCAAACAACAACACATGGTGACGACCGCTACTTTGAATTCCCGTGAGTCCTTGGGGTAATTCTAAATGTCTTCGAGAGGTGATATGCTCGCCGCGTTAGCGCGGGCAGCATAGGCAGCATGACACGCCGTGGCGCGGTATTCTCCGAGCGTGGCGTTGTGCCGGCGGGCGGAGAGGTGGTGGTAGGTGTCACACGTAAGCTTCCAAACTTGTGGGCCGTCGAGATGTCGGGGGGGTAGCTCGAGGCATGGGGCAATGTAGGGTCCCCAGAGTTTTGTGTCGAGGTGGTAGTCCTCATCCGGGAGTATTGTTGGGGGTACCGTCGTCGCTAGGGTTGGGGCCATGGGATCGAGGGTCGCTCGGTCGACAGATGTGCGCTACTGCCGTCGTGCTCCGTAATTCCACCCTTCAGCGTATCGTCTACGGTGACGGGATTGGTTGGTTGTGTGTTGACTTACTTTTGTGACGAGTACAATCCTGCAAGAGTGCATTGCCGGATATTGTACAAGTACTCGCTACTAACTTGATCCGTACTTTTCCTTCGGATGGACGTACATCGTTGGTACGTTTCTACAACAATTTAGCTAAAGTGTATTGATGCGTACCGTAGTGCCAATATCCCTTGGTGTGTACATGTTAACACGTACGCACAATTAATCTAACTAGCGAGACGACGCGCTAGTTTGGCTGCCCGAGACAGTCAAGCCGCATTGCTAGCATGTATAGGCCGTTACGAGAACCCTAGCACTTGCCACGTAGATCAAGCGAGAGAAAGTGTAAGCTAGCTATGTTGGAGATATGTAAGCCCAGTGCAATAGAGGGAGGTGACAAAACATATTAACAAATTCCTTTGTTTAATTGAATTAAAATGTTAATCACTTAAGAATCGGACATCTTTCCAATTTCTATCTCCATCTACACTTCCACCTACATCAACAACAACAAACAAAGACATATTTGTGTCTACAGCTAGCTCTCAAAAGGCTACATGTCACATTGGTTTCGGAGCTTGCTTAGATCTACGCACACTTTCGTTGTTGCTTGACTCGTTCGATGGTGATTGATTGACTCAACATGGCTTCCGTTGGACATGGTAGCTACGTTGTGGTCGTACAATCTGTCGGAGGTTCCAAAGCCTCAGACATTTAACTCGTGTTACATCGTGAGCATCGTTCCGGTAAAACATAGTTTCTTGCTTAATCGATTTTCCCTAACGAAAACCCATTCGACGCCGCCGTTCGCGAGTTGTTTGAGGGAGATGGCCTTGCTTTGACAGTCGATAATTTGACGTTGTTGAGTAATCATCCCGTTCGAGTTACGTTACTTGTTGGCACCAGCTCGTTTACGTTTTGCGGCATATGTTCCGTCTCCGTACCTTACTAAACCTGCGAGCTCCGGCTAAAGTCATTCAAGCCGTGACTGCCTAGTCTAGCATTAATAATGATGGTAGTTACGTCGTTCCGTCTAATGTCGACATTGGTGGACTCACTCTTACACTTGCAAAGACTAGGTCACTTAAGGAGACTCAACGTAAGTTCGAACTATTACACTTTGGTTACGTTGCCCAATGGGTAGCTTTTCGAGAAGTTGTGATTTCTAAAGCATTTTTTCCCACGACGACGCTTCGCTACCGAGGCAACTCTTTTTCTTCATCCGTTTTACGGCTGCCAACTACGGTCACGTGTGGATGTTAATCAAGGGTTACATTAATCAGTTGTGCTGAGAGACGCCTACATATTTACGCATGGGAGTTCCGGCCCCGACAACTAATTTCGATGGTCTGGAAGTGACACAAACTGAGACGCCGCGTACGGCTGCAATTAACGGCCCCAACGAGTCAAAACATGACGCACGTAAGCTAGAAGACTGGTTGGAGATGCAACCTCAACATTTCGTCATGCTTGGCAATAACCGAGACTCGTACAACGCCGTTGTGTGGGCTACGTCGTAGTTTTTGGACCCATGAAGAGTTGGTGGCTTCACCGTCAAACACAGACTTCGATCCCTTACACGTTCGACTCTTTGGTGACAAAGATTCGCAAGACGTCCATGTTACCTAACATCCGGGATAGCACGTTGTTAGGACTTACGGAAGGATCCATGAGATACGCGAGCTAAACTCAGCTGTTCAACGACTTTTTATGGAGGCCTCGAAAGCCTCTTACGGACGATCTTCCGTGCGTTCGGTTCATCAATGGCCTGGCGAACTTCCAACTTCAGACTCAAGCCAAATCCCATCGCTCTTTGCAAAAGGGTTACAACATGCCCTTGGTAGAGTCACAGAATTTCCTGAATGACCTCGCGATTGACTCGCCACATTTGTGCAGCGCAAGGAGCGCACAGACCCCATTTGACAACCCAAGAGGTAGTCGACCGTCTAAGAAGCGTTATTTTGAGAGTCTAGAGGTCGAGGACACTAAACGACTTCATCGAGGCAAATAACAAGGCTTTTGTCGTGGTCGTGGTCGTAGTCGAGCAAGCGATCGTGGAGGCCATGACCAAACTTTTTCAAGCCGTGGCCAATTTGATTTCAACGCCATCGCTAGAGCTTTGACTCCTCAAGAGCGCAAGCGACACCAAGAGGAGGGACTGTGCGTCAAATGCCACAACAAAGGACACCGTATCTTCCAATGCCCCGAGCTGAAGGGCAAAGAACCTGTCGACATGCCCAGTAAGCATAAATGGTGTTGGCATGGATGCTTTTCGGACGAGATGGAGCTGTTGGCTACATCTACTACTCGTCATGAGGCATTGTTAGCGATAGAGGTTCAAGTTTTTACTTCGACACTTCCATGGACTTTAGTATCGACTCCAACTAAGTATACTAGCTAGTGGTCGTCGTCAGAGGAAGCAAGGAAACACTCGTAGACATGTAACAATTGATTAAAAGCTACATGACTCTGTTTTCTACCCTTTCCATGCACGATGTCACTTCACTTTGGAAGGCTGTGCAGACGAGGAAGGTCTTAACTCGCACGGTGATTTACCTCGTTGTTCGCCGCGTAATTCGCTCGTGGAGAGAGATCTAAGTGAAGAGCGTGTGTCCTTTAATCCACTGTGGGAGTTAGCAGAACAAATGGCATGCCACTTCGAGAGTTGTAGACGTTTAACGCCTTCGACTACAATGGCTATGTTTGATCTTCCTAAATGGGTTAAGTCAACACCATCACTCATCACAGGAAACTCTACCAAGAATTCCATCCACGGACGCAATTGCATACTCGCCAACCGGTTGCAGACCTGACTCAACATGAGGTGATTGCGCTTGCTCCACGGCATGTACAACTCTGGTTGGTCGACGCTGATTGTCAATTTTACGATTCAGCCCCGACTACAATTCATGATCCACCTACTCCGGTACATGTACCATTAGATGGGTGGTACAACCACAGCTTCCATCGTTACGCTAAGACTATTTTCTTCGGACGCCACCGCTCTACTGACCAACCTCACCGTGGCTTGCCTCCTTGATTTGAACCGAGCTGAACGTGAAGACTCCTGATGGCGGACATGTAATTTCCGGATTAGTCGAGTATACTGCGACGCTTGACTTTGTGTAAGAGGACTTCGTACGACGCTTCTCTCTTTCGACACGCAAGTCCAAGGTCAAACACACGAGTTCGACTAGCCAACGGACAACGTGTGACGTCTTCGAGAGTCTGTGACATCATTGTCGACCTAGCTCGTCATGAGTTTCAGCCGTCTTTTTACGTTTTACGTGATTTACCCGCTGCTGATCTTGTACTCGGTTTACCATGGCTAAACGATGAACAACTTTTTATAGTTTGGCGCGACGCGTGTTTTCACCCTAATGGACGGTACATCACTAGACTTTTAGAAAGAGGAGCGTAGAACAGAAAACCAATTGATGTCATCAGGCAAGATTCGGAAGCTCTTGCGCAAGACGCGCCAAGCTAGGGGACGGAATGCTGATTTTTACGTGATTCATGTCTCACCCGCAACGGAACAAGCGGCGGAATTTCACAGAGAGGAATTAACCATAGAACAGCCATATAACTTCCGGTCGTTAAAATACGATGACTTCCCGGAGTTACTGCGCCCAAGGGATTCGCCTCTTGTAAACCGACATTAGGATAACCCGATCGAGACTACTCGCCCCATGAAACGCCGGCGTCTTCACCAATTGTCGCCGACGGAGCGCGCCGAACTCAACCGAGAGTTCAAAGACGCAGTGGAGACTGGGTTGATTTACCTGAGCCACAATGAACTCGTCTCACCAATCATGTTTGTGCGAAAGGCTTATGGCTTGGTGCGACTTTGCATAGACTCCCGTGGGCTTAACGAGGTTATGCGTAAGGACGCCTCCCATTTCCGCGTGCGGACGACACTCTCGATGAGCTAAAGAACGCCGATTCTTACGCTCATCTTGACCTCGCGCATGGCTTTTGGCAAGTTCGACTGCGTGAGGAGGACGTCCACAAGAAAGCGTTTCGGACACCTTACGGTTTTATGGAGTGGGTCGCCATGCCGTTCGGACTGTGCAATGCACCAACATCTTTTCAGCGGATGATGAGCGATAACCTTCGCGAATTTTTACACAAGCTCGTAACCGTCATCTTCGACGACATATGTGTCGACAATCGCACGTTGGACGAACACATGGAGCACTTGCGTATTGTGCTACAACTCTTCAAAGAGGCGTGCTTGAAATTGCGCTTAGAAAGTGTTTCTTCGGTCTTCATGAGATGGAGTACTTGGGCTACTCAGTGTCTGCTCGGAAAATGTCAATTTCGACACAAAAAGTCGAGGCCGTTGCATACTAGCCATTGCCTACGTCGCATAAGGAATTTCGCATTTTCGCTCAGTTTTGTAACATCTACGCCAAGTTCATCCACCATTTTAGCGACCTTACGGGTGCATTGCCGGACTAATTGCGGAAGTCCCAGCCATAGAAAGCTACGCTGACGCTTGCGTGTTTGGAAGCCTTTATTAATACTCTCAAGTTAGGGCTAATTTTCGCGCCATGCTTGACCCTCCTAGAGGTCAGCTCGGACGCGATCTTCATCGTGGCTACAAATGCTTCAACCGTGAAGATCACAATAGTAATGTTGCAAGACAAAGGAGGACGACTTCAACCAAACTTTTACTCACAAGTTTGCCCATACTCAGGCGTACGTCGACTTCATGCACGCTCACCCAACGCGCATTCCTGAGTCTCAGTAATTACTTTAGTAAAGGGGAGTAGACCACGGAGGTTAGCCTCCCGGCAAGGCTCAAGATCTGTCAAGGGCGGGAGGGTAAGAATGTGACTATTATAGTCTTGCAAGAGTGCATTGCCGGACATCGTACATGTACTCGTTACTAACTTGATCCGTACTTTTCCATTGGATGGACGTACTGCGTGGGTACGTCGCTACTACAATTTCGCTAAAGGGTACTGCTGCGTAATGCAGTGCTACATTACCTCCCGGTGCGTACATGTGCGCACATTTAATCTAGCTAGCTAGACGACACGCTAGTTTGGCTGCCCGAGACAGTCGAGCCGCGTCGCTAGCATGTTTAAGCCGATACGAAAACCCTAGCACTTGGCACGTAGATCAAGCGAGAGCAATTGCAAGCCACTGAGGCTGGAGATATTCAAGCCTAGTGCAGTAGAGGGAGATGACAAAACCCGTTAACAGTTCCTTTGTTTATTTGCATCATATTGTTAATCACAAAATAGTGAGACATCTTTCCAATTTCTCTCTCCACTTCCACTTCCACTTGCAACAACAACTTAAAGCATAACAGACATAATTGTGTCTACAGCTAGCTCTCAAAAGGTTAAAAGTCACACTTTGTTGCTGCTAGTTGGGTGATGAGGGTTGAGCTAGGCGTGGCCGTTATTTCGGTAAAGGCTGTTGACGCCGGCCACTCAAGCGCTATTCAGCTGCTATTGCGTTAGCGAGTAAGCGTTGTTCCTATTGTTGGACTTCTCATGATGTAACAAATTCCGGCGCATCGCGAATTTCGTCTATACGACTTGCCTATATATAGCCATCGTGTTAGAGAAGGGTAATGAGTCTCGGTTGTGTTTGACACAACCGAGTGTAAGTTGACACCTTGCGCGGCTTCGAGCACACGCATGGCCTCGAATCTAGTCATATTCATGGGTCCGAACCCTACTTTTCTCAGCTGGATCCACTCCCTAGGTACGATACGTGTTGCGCGAGCCGATTGGGTGAGCGCAAAGGCAGAAGGTGGCTGCTACCATCTAGAGGAGATGCTTGAGAGGTAAAGCATATGGGCGTCCGCCGCGGACAAATTAATGTTTTTTACGCTTTCTCGCCGCGCGTTGCCTTTGGCGGACTCAACATGGTACGTTAACTTACCTTTAAACCCCGAAATTTACCGATATAAGAATAGTAGGCATAGGAGTAGTTTATAAGGTTATGTATAAATGGAACATAAGATGAACTACACTCCTCCACAAAAGTCTGGACAAGATTTCGCACCTTCATAAGTAGAAAATGTAAACATGCGTCGATTTTATTGGCAAACATCCTGAAATCCCAGGCATTGCTTTTGCGCGCAAAATGGAATGCGCCGACAACTGCGAGGGGCGAGTTCGAACACTGCCGGGCATGTGTACTTGGGGTTATCGCGCCTGCACCCGTGCGGCACGCAGTTTCGAACAATCCCCGTGCTTGGTAGACGAAAAGAGTAACGGGCGCACAACGCCGCAATGTGAACGCTGATGCGACGGTCGCGCAAATATAATGCATAGGCGACGGAGGGAGGAGGTGTTGGGCAGGCCGCTGTGGGGGAAACGCACGAAATCGCGTATGTAGACTTACCACCGATATGCGCACAACCCAAGGGCAAGCCGCTTTGGCCCACAATGTTCAAGCGATCATAACTTACTCATATATGGTCAAAACTTTTTATAACATGTACCGTTAGACGCGTATTTTCAATGCGCGTCGTACACACCTACTTCGGAGTTCAAACTCTCACATATCAATTTGTTATGAATTATGTTGATCTACGAATTATTCTGGCACATCTGAGCCGCAGTGCCAAGCAATACCCATCGAAGTCGGCTCACCTCTTGAGACGATTTGTGCGGGGCTTGTCGATATATGTTTTACCAGTTTTTCATTCCTATTGACCTCCGAGCCTAATTCCCGACGCGTGCCACGCGTGGGGCGGGTGTGGTTGGCACAAGCACATACCCAAGCATTCCAAATATGTGGCGGCTAGCCTCCTCAAGCTAAACGCTAGCACAAATCTGTTCTAGTCTGTCTAGTTCTGTTGTTGAAAGATTGCAAAATGATGTTGTCGAGAGGCAATTGTTGAAAGATGTCTCACTGCTGTACTTAGGCAGTAGATGTTGTAAATGAACAAAGGAATTGTTAAAAGGTTCTGTCACCTCCCTCTACTGCACTGGGCTTAAATAGGTTTC
Organism: Tetraselmis chui; assembly: GCA_026401115.1. Classification (NCBI taxonomy): domain Eukaryota; kingdom Viridiplantae; phylum Chlorophyta; class Chlorodendrophyceae; order Chlorodendrales; family Chlorodendraceae; genus Tetraselmis; species Tetraselmis chui. The sequence continues at coordinate 4,336 of JAPMLY010003016.1, read as the reverse complement.
AGCCCAGACTAGTTACGCCTGCAAGCTTCGCTTACGTGTCAAGCGTTAGTGCTGCTCAACCGTCGCCATCTGTCCTCGAGACACGGCCTGCCTAGCATTGGGTCTCACGACGCGGCTCCTTCTGCATTGGAGAGCTCGTTCTGGCGCGTCATCTGGCTGGTTAGATTAATTATGCATATCTGTACGTACCGGGAGGTACTGGTCGTACTGTAGCATCAGCACCATTACAATATTGCAGTAGCGACGTACCCACGAGTATACGTCCATCCGGTGGAAAAGCACGAATTGGTATCCGTAACGAGTACCTGTACAATGTCCTGCAGAAAAAAGATATCCTACCGTCACTTAAGACAGTAAAACGATCCACAGTACTACTAAAGTACTACAAAAACCATATAACAAGGGGATGGGTCGGTAGCTCGAATGAGCAACGCCGATCGTCTTCGCTCTAGGCCTGGCCTCCCATTGAGCGCAAGACTGGTGAACAGGGCCGCTGAACAGCGCGCACCATTCACCTCTCCCCACACGAGCCTAGCTCTAACTGGTCAGTGGATCCGTAGCGACACCAAACGGTACACACTCAAAGGCGCAGCTTCCAGGGATTTGAATTTCATCCCCCCGACAGCTACCGCGCCATCCATTTCGAAAACCACATCGGTACCCGTTAAAGTACTACAGAACCTCTGCGATACACATCGCTTACAAAAATCCCGCTACCCGGCGGCCGGCGCACACCATCACGCCCCTCAGAGCGTCCGGACGTCCCTGTCCGCCGCCAACACCCACCAAACCCAGGTCCCATCACACCTGGTCGCGTGCAGCCAACACGCGCACTACACCTCTCACCTACCTCGACAAGCCACACCTCCTCAAACTACCCCCACTCCTCTCTCGACACACGGCTCGACGACTATGTCCTCATCGCTTAACCCCCCCCCACCTACAAGCAGGTGCTGCTGTGGGATCCCCCGCAACATGGCCGCTTCACGGACATACACCATCCCAGAAACACACTCGCGGGTCACCCGCTGACCCCATTCCTATCCACCACCCAGCTTCCCCGCCCCCAACAGATCCTAGGCACAGCCTCAGACCCTCTACCGCTCCATCGAGGCCTACAGACCCCCCTGGTCCTTTCCGTCCCGCAGTCAACCGCGCAACTCGGAACGGCCGACGACCTCTCCACCAGAATGGTCGACACACTCCTCCTCACAGGCCAGTACTCCACCAACCCCCCCCACCTTGCCCGCTTTTGGCTCCACGGCATCTTCCTGCCCGACCAGTCACACCATGACCCGATCGCGTCCGCCTGCTCATCGGCCCGCCGATGGCTCCTCGATCGTGTCAACGGCCTCACCGACCTACCCAACCGAATTAAAAATATAATCGGACGGGAACTCGCCCACCAGACGAGCTGGTCTGCGAACCTCTCTCGCACTCCACACCCCACTGCAACAAAAAGCAATGATGCCACCCCCCTCCCCGACGAGCTCCGATCAGGCTTTCAAGAGATCGGCCTCGCTATCCCCACCTCCTGTATAACGGTCGGTCTCCTGTACCAGCTTACTTCACACTAGCGTGAATTCAGCTCAGCCGGTCCCGTACCACCCTCCACGACCCTCTCCCCTTCGGTCCTGAACATTCTGCGACAGCAGAAAATTCGCTTCCTCCGAGATGCCACAGCTCCCGCAGTTTCAGGTCGTCGCGTGAAAATCCGCTCCCCCCTGTTCTCCGGTATCACCGGCCCAGAAATGATCGCTCTCCTCCAGGACCTCCTTACCTGTGACCTCGCCTCTGCACTCACCTCGACCGGTTCAGCCCCCCCGACTCACCCCCAATGCAGACTCGAGGACCTTCCGGAACAAGCCCAGTTCGTCCTCCAGTTCGCGGACGCCATCCAACCGCTGGACACACCGACCCCGATCGAAGCCGACCCCTCCGCATTCTGGGTAAATATCCTACACCTCTCCGAGAACCCCATCCTTTCACAATCCGGACCTGTATCCATTCCAATCCTTCCATTTTCACCCCGTGAACACGTACCTCCTGATAATCACCTCAACACCATCACCATCACTCCCCCCCCCGTCTCCGGTCTTATCCCCGGTCTATCATGGACTGACACATGCCTCACCACAGTCCTCATACAATCCCGCCACTCCCTCTCCCTCCCCTGCATCAAACCCAACGGCACTATTCCCCCCTCCCATTGGCTACACACCCTCCTCTCCCAGACTGCCAACGAGCACCTCACCCACACCAACCCCACAAACACCCCCCCCACCCAACACCTCCCCCACCCCTCCCAACACACATCACTGCGAAAATTCCCCGATGGCTCATACTTTCGGTCGCACCCCTCCAGCTCCTCCAACATCACCACAAGCATCCAAATTTCCCTAAGCCCCGACATGTACTGCATCATCATCTCCACCAACGGCACTATCACCATCCCTCTGAACCACACATACACACACAGAGGAGCCCTCACTCACTCCACTTGCACCCTCAACATCACCCCCCACCACTACTCCGCCTTCGGGAAAGCCCGCCTCTCCGACCCCATCTTCACCTCCCCCCCCTCCCCCCACCCCCTCACAATCACAAAAAGATACACCCTCCACCGCAACACCCCTGCCCTCCTCCTTCAATGGTTCCATCACCTCACAGATAACCACATCCCCAACCAATGGCACCTGGCACCCTCTACCTTCCTCCAGCAGGACATCGAGGACACCCCCCTCGACCTCTCCTCCCTCCCGGACATCCAACTCTCCAACACCCCGGCCATCTCATCCCCCACCACATGGCCTCCTCCCCAACCCTCAGCCTCACATCCCACCTCCAACTCTTCCTACCACGCGCATCCCCCCCCACACCCTCCGGCCCCCCCCTCGCTCCCACATCCCACCATCGCCCCTTCCCCTCTCCACACTATCACAGAAGACTCCTCCGAACCAATGGACTCCTCCACCTCACCACCCCGCCCTCCCCCCCACAACCAATTCCCCCCCCCTCTTCCTCGCCCACCCAAACACCACTCATACCCTAACCCCACCTCCTACCCTTCCCCAACATCCTACCTCCCACCCCCCAGCACCGCCCCCATCAGCAGCCTCCCCCCCCCGCACACGCCCCCCCACTGACCACTCCCTTAAACCCGCCTCCCCCGCAGGGGTCACCAAACCCTCCAGACCCTCCCAAAAACACCGCTCCCCATCCCCCTCGGCTCGCGCCCCCCCGCACCCCTCCCTCCCACCCCACCCCGCCCCACCCTCTCCTCACCCTCCTCTCGACCCCACCTTCATCCCTCCAGGAGCCACCCCCACTCCCTCTGCCGCCGCTGCCCACCCCCCCCCTCCACCCGTCTCCCCTGACTACGACGACCTCGACTTCGAAGGCTACGAAGACCTTCCTGAGGGCGACGCGGAGACCACTGACACCCCACCGGCCAACACCGCCTCCCCCAGGGCCAGCCACCCCCACCTGTCAACCCCGGCCGACCAGGCCGACTGTCATCATTAGGTCCCCTCAGGACATAACAGAGGTTAGACCCCACACCCCCCCCCCGGACCCCCAACCGAACACCCAACCTCACACTGTAAACACCAATACTCGTTTCACACTCCCGGCCCACTTTAACCCCCACACCTGTTGCACAACTCTGCGTGACTTTCTCAGCGACTTAAACCTCGGTTCCGGCCTTCCCACCCCTATCGGCTACCTGGACACCTCCGCTGCCCTTTCCTTCCAGTGGGGCCAATACCAGGACCTCTCTAACCTCTACTGCCTAGCATCCGCAATTACCAAACTCCACTCCACTTCCAACTCCTCCTACACAGTTATTACTAACCAGGAAGTAGATAATTACCACTTTAACTCCCTCTTCCCCAGCCACTGGACCAACCTCGCCAACCGTGGCTCCCCCCCACATCCAGGAACGCCTAACCACTCCCTACTCGTCTTGACTTGGCAAAACTCGCACTTCGGCCTTCTGCACCTAACACACTCCTCTGCTACCTGGATAGACTCCCTACATCACTCCCCCCCCCCCGACCTCCTAGCCCGCTCACTCACACTCATCTCTGCCTGGAACTCCTCCCCCCCCCCTCCCATCGCCGAACTCCACTTCCTCAACCCCCCTCGCCAAAACGACTCCGACAGGGCGTGGTCGTGCGGCACCCACGTCCTCTTACACACGTACTTCATCGCCACTGCCCCCCCCGACCAACACTATACTCCCCCCTCCTTCGACCCCCGGTCCTCCGTTTATTCCCTACATACTCTGCTCTGGCTCCATACCTTTCGCGCAGCCCCCCTCCCACAGGGACGACAG
>JAPMLY010003015.1:0-17917 GCA_026401115.1 Tetraselmis chui | reverse complement strand
GGGTCGTCGCCGCCGGATCGTGTCGCTCCTCCCGTCGCGACTGTCCTCCTTGCCGTCCCAGCTGACTCCTCCCCCCGGGAGATGACGCTGGACGACGTAGCGGCGCGCTAGTGAGCGCCCTACCCTGGTGCTGCTCCCCAACTTGCGCGACGCCGGGTACGGACATTATTTTAGTGTCCAAAAAAGCCCTCCGTACAGGGCTTTTCGGCGGCGGCTGATCCTCAGGATCGCCGCCGCCTCCTGTAGCCGCTCCTCCGCCTGCGACTAGCCACCGTCATGTGCCGTGTCTCGCCTCACCCCTCGGTAAGGTTCGACCGGCACAGGGCTGGTCGATAGCTAGCGAGCGCCCTTTCCTGGCGCTGCTTCCCGGCTGGCCACCACCAGCTCCAACACCCGCCTCCCACCGCTGATCCGGCCGTACCCTCCTCGCCATCAAACGCTGCCGTAGTACAGGTCCCACTCCTAAAAGTAAGGCTGCATCTAGGAGTATCTGTGCGCGAAAAAACATATCGGACGGGCCGAGCGGGAGATCTTGGCGCCGGTAGTGCACAGAAATTATTTTTTCAAAAGCCCTCTGTACAGGGCTTTCCCGATAGCTGCTGATCCCACGGATCGAGTTGTCGGCCCTCTTAGCCCCCTACCGTGCCAGGCCTGGCACGGCTACGGGGTTTCCAGCGCCCACCACGGGGAGGTGAGGGGATGCCGACGGGCCTGCGAGCGCACCCCCCTCCGGGGCCGCCGCCGCTGCGCCGCCGGCGGGCGCCTAAAGAAAATAAAAACTCGAGCCAATACGGCCTATGACACTTGCCCCAAACTCTCTCACCGCCGATTGAAAATTAAAAGCGGCCTCCAACCCCCCGCCGGCGCCGCCTCCACCCTCCACCGCATTACTAGACCCGATAAAACCACCGCATCCTCTCCCTCCGCCGTCATCGAAGCGGTACACTCTCACTTCGCCACCGAACTAGGCCGCGCCACCCCACCCGAACTGCCCACCCCCCCGTGGGAACTCCCCGACAACCCCGACAACTTTACCATCGAACCACGTGGTGACCCATCTCTCACCCTTGCCGACATGATTACCCGCGACACTTTCGATAAAACCCTCAACTCCCTAGGCACCGGCAAAGCCCCCGGCCCCGACGGTATCCCCAACGAAATAATCAAATTCCTACCACCGGCGACCCGCTCCGCCCTCTTCTCTCTCCTCTCCCTCCTCGCCCACAAATCCTACACCCCTCATTATTGGTGCCACAGCACAACATGCCTGCTACATAAAAAAGGAGACCCCTCCCTCCTTGACAACTACCGCCCTATCGCCCTCATGAATAACCTCCTTAAACTATGGACAGCACTAATCAAAGATGCAGGCTCAAAATACGCCGAAACCCACGGCATTCTCAGCGACCAACATGACGGATTCCGACAACACCGCAGCATCCACGACGCCCTCTCCTCCCTCATTATGACGATGGAGGACGCGAAACTCCACAGCAAAGACATCTACGTCATGTACGCGGATTTCAAAGGCGCCTTTAACGCCGCGGACCACCGCATCATGTTCAAACACATGCGTCAACTCGGTATGCCCCCCACCTTTGTCGACACATGCGAACACCTCTACGGGGTCTCAACCACAGATTATATTACACCACATGGCCCCACCCCTTCTATCAACATTAATCGCGGCACCCTCCAGGGAGACACCCTCTCCCCCTTTCTATTCACCCTCTTCCTTGAACCCTTCCTTCGCTGGCTCACGGTGGGAAGCCGGGGCTACCGCCCAGGCCCACCCGCCACTAACGTCGACCCCACAGAACCTACAGTCACATACCCAGGACACGGCTTCGCTGACGACCTCAGCCTCGCCACGGGCTCGACCCCCAACATGACCATCCAGCTCAGGAAACTCTCCCTCTTCAGCGCCTACACGGGTATGACCGTCAACATCCGCAAATGCTGCATCACCGGCGCCCTCTGGCGCACAGGCAACGCCCTCACCCTCGCCAACACTACCCTCCTCGCATCCCGCCTGCAAACTCAGTTCATCATCCTCAACTCCACCCCGGCCCCCATTCCCTCCATTGGCCCCACAGACACATACCGCGTCCTAGGGGTAGAATTGAACACCTCCCTCACCTTCACCAAACACTGGCACGAACTAAAACGTACCACCGCATCCCTCATCACCACCCTTTCCACCTCCCCACTAACACAATCCCGCAGAATCAGGGTCATCCGTGGACTCCTCATCGGAAAACATTTCACCCTCCAGCTCGGCCTCTTCACTGACTCCCAACTCGACACACTCGAAGGACAAATCTGCCGCGCACTCCGCTCCGCCGTCTCCTCGGTACGTAACCTCCCTCGCACCGCCCTCCACCGACCTACCTCCGACCTAGGATACGGCCTCCCCTCCCTCAAAGCCCACGCAGCACAACTCACAGTTTGCCACCTACATAAAATCATGAACAACTCAGGCTATAGAGGCCACATGGCCCGCGCACACATCCGCACCATATCCACCACGTACTCCCACTGGCCCTCGGAATCCATCATGTCAACCTGTTACACCCCACCCACACTCAAATGCTTAGTCAGAGTTCAGCGCGATGCGGGCACCCTATTCCACAACATCCCTCCACTCTCCCTCACCAACCCTGTCGCCTCCACAATCCGCGCCCACTTCACCACTCAAGACAACGCCCTCCTCGCCTCACTCCGGGACAAAGCCACACACATCACCGACCCTCACACATATAAACAAGCATACTATGACTTCTCTCCCCGCAAAACACACGCCTCCCTCCTCCCCCGCCTGACCCCCCTCTGGAAAAATAACATCACCACGTGGCCACAAAGTCCTCCTCAGAGCCACCTCATCCTCCTTCATCCTCAAATCATGCAAGTCCATCACCACACTCACGGGGTCTACCACCCCACTCTCAGTTCCCATCCGCCTCCTCGCCGCAATCCTTACCGAACCCCTCGATACTATCCACAACCGCCTCCCACTCACAAGCCTCACTTCCAGACAAGCATCCCCCCCACCACTATACACCCCTCATGGATTCCCCTCCTCTCCCCACATCTCCCTCGCTCACCCCCCACCCTCTCATCCGGCATCTACACCTCCCGCACCACTCACCCCACCCCCACCGCACCCACCACACACTTAGACACAGAAGACCTCACTCCCTCAGACCACCACTACCCCCCCTGCGACGTAACGCGCATCATCTCGAAACACAAGGACACAGAATACGGCCAAACGCAGTACATGGTTGAATGGGCCCCGGAACACCTCACGGAATGGGACATCCAACTCCAGCTCGACGACGGCTTCCGTCTCATCTCCTCCACCCCCACATCGATATGCCTCCCCACCCCCTCCCCCACCGCCTGCTCCATTTGTCATGACCCACTGCACACAGAACCCACCTCCACCTGCTGCACATGCCCGCACTTTGCCATACATTCCCAATGCCGCCCAGCTCAAGGACCCTCCACATGGCAGTGCGAGTGGTGTGCTCGCGGCCAACAACACGACCAAACCCACCTCCACGAGGTCCAGTGGGCCCCATGCCTTCAACTATACGACACCATCAGTGAGACCCCCTCCGGCCCCACCGCCCTCACCGCATTTAACTCCGGCTATGTCCCCTCCACGACACCCATTCTGCCAGAACCAAGACCCCCTCCGTGGTCACACCCCCTAATCACATTCAACCATGACCCCATCAACCCCGACCTCGACATGCTCCCTACCGGTACATTCGCCATCCACGCACACCCTTCACTCCACGACACAACCATACTATGCACCCCCGACGGCCGCGCGGTCACCACCCTCAACGGCCCCCGCGTCCGCCACCTCTTTCAACTCTTCCGCCCAGAACTCACACAACACACGTTCGAGGAGGAGGTCTACCACCTCCTCACCCGCCTAGGTTCCCGTTCAGAAACCTACTCCCCCACACCCGCCACCACCACCCGTAACAGATGGGCCACTAGAGAGGACCTCCTCTTGGCTCTCCGACACACATTCCACATCCAGACAGAACTTTACTCAGACCCCCTCAACAAATCACTCCACTCCCACACATACCACTCACTTTACCCCGAAGGCATAGTCTTCTCATCTAGCGGCAGTAATGCCCCACACACATGGCAAGGCACCAACATCGCCAACCCCGAATACGACCACGAATGCATGCGCCGAGCCATGGAACATGCAATCACCAGCGCGCACCTCACAGCCTCCCACACACCGAGCGCAACCATCCTCATTCTCCCCCGATGGGAACACACACCATACCGCCACTCCAAATACATCGACTCCCCTTACACACACCACCTCTACACCCTTCCCAACGACGCGAACACCTTCCTTCCCCCCGATCAACACACAGGCAATCCCACTCCTACCCCATTCGGCACGCGCTGGATGGTCGACATCTACCTCGTCGCAAACCCCCTCGCCCTCCTCACCCTACCCTCGCACACAGACATGACCGCACTCCACAACACTCTCGAATCCATCTACGACACACACCTTCCCAGCCCCACCATCACCATCCCACCTCCACACCTCACCGACTCCTACTCACCACACTCAGCAGGCACATACCACCTCCCCCCCAACCCTACTCACCCCCTTACCTACCCCCTCCATGAACGCATGCAACTAACATACTCCCCAACCAGCGGAGACCTTGCTTGGAAATGGCAGGACTTCGTATACACAGACGGCTCCAAGAAAGGTGGCAGCTCTCCCCTCGGAGCAGCCGCCACCCACCCCGCCTCGGAAACCCGCGTCAAAATCCTGGTGACTTCTACCCCTCCCTCCCACACTATCAACCGCGCTGAATTAGCCGGCATTGACATAGGCCTCCAACTAGGCCATACCCACCTCCTTACAGACAGTGCATGCTCCCTCCGCCTCATACAAGGATACTTAAACTGCCCATCCGCTTACAGACACAACATCCACCGCGACACACTCCTCTCCATCACACACACCCTCAAAACCCGCTGCAACGCAGGCATCCGCACGCACCTCGGCAAAATTAAGGCACACAATCACTCACTAGGTAACGACCTCGCAGATGCACTTGCTAACCAAGTTGCAGATGGACAACCGCAAGATACAACTTACACCACAGACTCAGCCGTGTCAGTCGGCCACTGGACCTGGCCATACACCCTCATTCCACAAACTCAGGGGGAACCCATACCCTACGGATACACCAACCTTAAAACAGACGCACATACCCACAGTATCAAACACACACATACACCCCTCTCACAAACATCCAAACACGGTGCCCTGCTCGCCCAAGCCGCGAAAGCGGGTGCCGACTTCTCCTTCCACAAAAAACACTCAACCCTCACAAATATCTAGTTCACACACAAGCAAGAATTCATGTGGGGAGTCCACAACACCCGCCTCCTCACGCACAACACCACCCTACGCTGCCCCATGTGTGGACAATTCACCAGCAACGGCCACATGGCCGGTAACTGCCCCACCATGTCCGGCCTCATACAGGACCGCCACAACAGCGCACTACAACTCCTTCTCTCCCTCTTGGAACGCCACAACGGCGGCCGCTGGGAAACCATCACGGCAAACTTCGGTAACAAACCCATCAAATCTTTCACCCACCCCACTCCCTCCCACACCCCCCTTGACTGTCACCCCCCCCACCCCACCCACATGCCTACCCGCCTAGTTGCGACCGACGAAGGTCTTTCACTAGACTCTCTAACCTTGTGCCCCGCCGTCCCCCCCCCCCGAGATCCTCCCCCCCGCGCTACGACCCCCAGCGCACAAACCCGATTTTATCCGCCTTCTCGAACCTCGCTTCGTCGGTCACACAAATGGCCGCCGCCGATACTCCTCCATAAGGAAAATTCAAATAGGGGAATGGAAGTACTGCACTGACCACAACCTCTCCCACACAGCCCACTTGATTAGAGACAAATACACACCCCTCGCAAATGCCATCCGCAACCACTGGCCAGGAACCGTAGTCGACATCCTTCCCATCTTCATGAGCCACACGGGCACACCGCACTCTTCCACCATCGCAAGTCTCACCTCTCTCCTCACCCTCCGCACCGACCCTCCCGACAAACTCATATCCAAAGCACGACTCGACACGTCCCGCATCCTTTCCACACTCCATACGCACACGGTCCAATGGCTACATCATCTCCTCCTTGTATACCGCATCAAATCCCGCACGACCTCTCGCCGCGCCTCTACATAATGCACCTCCTCTTGCCCCTACTTGCACACCATCCTCAACCCGCATCAGACCCTCCCCGGGGGGGAGTAAAACCCCCGAACACCCTTGGAGAGGTTTGATTTAGGTGGTTCACGGTCTAGCCCTGACTTGTAAGTTCCCTGTATGGCATAGTTGGGAGGGCGCAGAGACAGCAGCCGGCGCATACGGCTTTTGGTGTAAAACCGGCGCATACGGTACATGTTGTAAACAATTTCAATTTCAATTTCAATTTCATGCTTGCGCATGTACACTATTGGCAATTTTTGGAAAAGCTTGCCAACCATATATTGTCATGTCAATTCCTAGAATCGTTCACGTCGCCGTTTTCGTGTAGTTGGGTTGGATATAGAAATTATTTTATATCAACGATGAGTCAGAGTATTGCGCTAATCACATATATCGGCAAAGAATTTAACAAATATTGCTACATGCCATCAATATAATTGCCGCGTGCCCCCAGTGCCATTTTGTCGACTCGCTTTCTCGTAATTTGGCTCCCGGTTGGCTTGTACCGTTGTACTTGGGAACCAAGGCATTTTCGTGGCGCCTTCTCCCACCGCACTGGCTGCATTGTCCGCTCGATATGTGCAACATTTGTGGAAAATTCTAAAGGAAATTATTGTATTCAAGTGTTTTTACATGTATCCAATGTATGCACCGTCGCCCCCGGATCTTGAAATTTTGCCAAAAAATTAATTATAATATTTAGGTTTATGAAGCATATCGATGTGTCTTGTCTCCCGTTGGAGCGTATCGAGTGAAGGACTGAAGGTGGATAATTTTTTTGCTTACTCATCGGGCTTTTGGCTTATATCCGTCGAAGCGCGATTTCAAATGGTGCTCGTGCCTCCGGCTTAACTTGGCTTAACCTTGGTGTTGAGGACTTGGGGGGTGCTCACTAAAAGATTGCGCGACTTCACATGTGGGACTGTGGGTGCAACGGCTTCAAGTCCTCAACTAGGGCATTGCCAATATTCCACGGACTTTTGAGATTTTGTCACTCAGACTGCGCCTATTAGTCCTTTACGTCGGATAACACTCCGCGATCTCCGCGATCTTGGTGCGTTTTTATTGAGGTATATCATCGTACACTCCTCCACAAAAGTCCGGACAAGATTTCGCACCTGCGCAAGTAGAAAATGCAATCATGCGTCGATTTTATTGACAAATATCCTGAAATCCCAGGCAATGCTTTTGCGCGCAGAATGGAATGCACCGACAACTGCGAGGGGCGAGTTCGAACACTGCCGGGCATGTGTACTTGGGGTTATCGCGCCCGCACCCGTGCGGCACGCTCTTTCAAACAGTCGCCGTGCTTGGTAGACGAAAAGAGTAACGGGCGCACAACGCCGCAATATGACCGCTGATGCGACGGTCGCGCAAATATTATGCATAGGCGACGGAGGGAGGAGGTGTTGGGCAGGCCGCTGTGGGGGGAACGCAAGAAATCGCGTATGTAGACTTACCACCGATATGCGCACAACCCAAGGGCAAGCCGCTTTCGGCAACAATGTTCAAGCGATCATAACTTCCTGATATATGGTCAAAACTTTTTATAAAATGTACCGTTGGACGCGTCTTTTCAATGCGCGTCGAGCGCACCTACTCCGGAGCTCAAACTCTCACAAATCGATTTGTTATGAATTATTTTAATTTACAAACTATTCCGGCACCGCTGAGCCGCAGTGCCAAGCAACACCCATCGAAGTCGGCTCACCTCCTGAGACGATTTGTGCGGGGTTTGTCGATATACGTTTACCAATTCTTCATTCCTATTGACCTCCGAGCCCAATTCCCGACGCGTGCCACGCGTGGGGCGGGTGTGGTTGGCACAAGCACATACCCAAGCATTCCAAACACCACCGTCAACGTGATGCGTCCCTAACGGCCAAGTTGGACCTCGCCCCTCCCCTAAGCCAATCGCCCTCGCATGTTTACAGCGTGCAGTGTTTATCCAAACCTGCGTCATGTGCGTTTTTGCTCGCCTGCTTTCCAAAAAAATCACCCGTGCCAGCGGCGTGAACTTCCGTGCTCTATTCACACACCCGCAAACCAAACCTCGCGCATTGAACACGGCACCCACGCCTCCAAACCCCCTCCAAACCCCCCCAAAAAATACGGTTATGTGGAACACAGAGAAGTATGCAGCTTGGTATGAGCGCTTGAGCAATGCCCAAGAGTGGCGCTCAGAATGACGTGTGCGGTTCAGACAATTTCTCGGGAGTTTATGGGCTTAATTCGACAAACTCCACCGACAACACCCGCTTTAAGCTGAGGTCTAACCACCCCGGATGGCGGCTTACTGCTTGCTTCTCGGCTCTCCTACAATTGGGTGGTACTCGGGTATCGTCGTGCTTGACGTGGTGAGAGGGGAGCGTGTTCTTGACTAGCTTATGCTTAACATAATGCATGTCCGGACTTTTGTGGAGGAGTGTATCATGCATGTCCTCGGGTATCTCATGCGCTCATACAGAGGCCGGTGTGATGGAAGTGATATCTACGGATGATAGGGTTACTAAGTTCGATCATATATATATCTACGTCTACATCCATATCTCAAACGCGCCTCAGTGATGTGGCTTGGTTGAAGTTCTGTCAATAACATCTATGTTTGCTTGTGGATGCATGTTGCATTCATTCACCAACGTCCGTACAAATTCCGCGCTACCCGTGCCGACAACCAAAATGACAATTCATCGGGTGCTTGTCGTTTCAACACAACATGCTGACATGCATGATGCGTGACTACATTTATATCGTGATAGGCGGTAGTAGGACACTCCGTGGGTCTAACATGATGTTCGTAATGAAGTCTTGCTATCACTTTATTTGCCTTGGAAGGTGATAGATGGTGGTGGTTTGTCCCCTTTCACGCTCGAGCTTTCGGGAATTTCGGCGCATACCATGTTTGGAACCGCCAAGCAAGCGCTTTCATGCACGGTACATATGGGGGGGGGGGCAATAGCTTGGCGCCTCTGAAACATGTGATGTGATAAAGCTTCACGTGCGCCACAACGCGAAACCACATACGCATGCCGCCATCCCTTTCGACGATTTTTGGGAGGAATGATCCATACCTGCGTCCACTTATGTTCACACCACCTTCGTGTCATTATAGCATGATGCGATGCACGATGGGTGCGGATTTTGTCGCGTGTTCCCTACCAACATTTGTAAAATAGATCTATGGAGAATTCCTTGTGGATACGCCGCTTCGATGTTTATGTTGCGTCTTTATATTTGCCTTAGCGAGCATTTGGCGTTTCAACATGTTCGCTCGAGTCATGTATCATTTTGTATCCGCAATTCGGCATGCATAGAATTTGCCCATCGAATGATGCACGGTCATGACTACTTGCCGTGACGGTGCCGCCGTGCTGGTGCATCCTACTACATTAATTAGCTAAAATGTGTGTGTGTGTGGGGGGGGGGGGGGGGGGGGGGGGAAGGGGGGGGGGGGGGGGGGGTGAAATCAACAGAAGGGCATTATCAAAAGGCACAACTATGGGAAATGATATTTACATGTAAAAAGCGTACAGGTACTGATACGACCGATCAGCAAACCCTAAAACAAGACGACAACGACGACGACGACTCGCCGCGATTCGTGAGGTAGCGCCGACAATGTCAGCGGGCGCAACACGAGGGCACTCAACCGCTCGAGTAACAAAACGACGCACGGAACTGGCTTGCCAGGGCAACTTGAAACCCCTCGCACAAGCCACTCCCAGATGCTTGATCAGATTGAAGCGGTTCTGTATGGCGCACTGGCAACGGGCGTGAACGTGCGTTCTGTACCGTGTACTGCCCCGCCGCATACAATGTCCCGTCGCTCTATAATAATATAGTCCGACACCACTGCTCGTCACCCGCCAGCCAGATCGCTCGCCGGGTCCCGTCGAATTCACCTAATCTTTGTAGACTCACAGTTCATCTAATTTTTTATGTCTTACAGAAGCCTACCGCGTTCCTGATCAACCTGGTGCTGGCCGCGCTGCTCGCGTCACTGCTGCTGCTGCTCTCGGTCTGCTGGACGGCGCAGCCTGAGGCCGTCCCGCACATCTTCTTCCTCCTCTTCCTCTTCGCCGGCCTCGCGGCCGCCACCAACTGGGTACTCTTCAATATCGGCCTGGCTGATGTAGGGGAACAGAGGAAGGAACTCAACCTGGACGGCCCCGGCGGTGAGCCGGCCCCTGCCTCACAGCGCCACGAACATATAGGGTTTAATTAGGGTTTGTTCTTACCCTCAATTTAAGGCTCTTCACCTTTCGCAAACGCTCACCATCTTCAGCACCTCTGCAGGCCCTGAAGCCGCCCCCAAATCCAAGAAGGACGAATAGCAGCCCCTCTCTCTCCACCCTCCCACCCACCCACACACGCCTCACACTTCCCAGGACCACCAATAAACCCTAATCGAGCAAATGAACCTAAACGGACACACTTTCAGACATTCATCCCAACCCTCAATGCGCTCAGCATAATCAGGAGCCCAAATGTGCGCCTCCCACCTCCGGCCGTATGGCCTGCTACGCAGCAGCCTCCGCTGCCTGCTGCCCAGTCTCTGTTCCACCACCAGCGCTCTCCACACTTCACTCCTCAACGCCACACACGCCACACCTCCTCCTTTTTTTCCTCCCCTCACGCCCCCCACCACCACCACCATGCCGCGAACCCGCGCCTGGGCCTCTGTAGCTGCCTTGCCGTCGAAGCCTACCGTGGCGGTGGGCCTCAGCGGCGGCGTGGACTCCGCTGTGACGGCGCTGCAGCTCAAATCCGCGGGCTTCGATGTGGTGGGCGTCTTCATGCGGAACTGGGACGCGCGGGAGGAGCTGGGCGGCGCGTGCCCTGCGGAACAGGACCTTCAGGACGCGAAGCAGGTCTGCAACACCTTAGGTAAGCTGCCGCCGGTATAGCTCACTCCGTTGGCGAGTAATGCAGAGTGTGATTGATCTGAGATGGGGGCTAATCTGATGAAAGAGCGCACTGCGTGGGTTGGCTGTGGGCAGACATCCCTCTCCACGAGGTTGACTTTGTTGCGGAGTACTGGACTCGCGTGTTTGATGGCTTTGTGGAGCAGAACAGCCGCGGACTGACGCCCAACCCCGACCTCGACTGTAACCGGCATATCAAGTTTCAGGTGTGTTAATGTGTGTGTTTATGTGTGTGTGCGTGTGTGTGTGTGTGTGTGTGTGTGTGTGTGTGTGTGTGTGTGATAGTTTGTGTTTATGAGAGTTTGCATGTTTGTGTGTGTATATGTGCGTATGTGAGTTGTGTGTTTCTGTGTATGTGTGTGTTTGCGTGTGTGAGTGTTTGTGTGTGTGTTTATGTGACAGTTTGTGTGTGTATTTGTGTGAGAGTTTTTTGTGTGTGAGTTAGAGTTCGTACATGTATGCATATGTGTGTCTGTGAGAGAGTCTATATGTGAGTTTGTGTGTGTGTGTGTGTGTGTGTGTGCGTGTGTGTGTGTATGTGCGAGGCGCCGGGATACTGAGAAGGGGTTGGGATGAGAGGGAGGGGATGGGGGGAGGTTGGTATGCGTGGCCTCCTGATGCTGCTGCTGTTTATGCTGCTCGACGTGGCGTTGGGTCTGCGTCAGGCGTTACTACAGCATGTTTTAGGCATGGGCGCGGATGCGCTGGCAACGGGTCACTACGCGCGCATTCGTCGGGTGGGGGATGGGGAGGAGGTGCAGCTGCTGCGGGGGGTGGACGGCGGGAAGGTGGGTGGGGCGGCCTCAATCACCAACTTCCCTCCCCTGCCGCAGCACAACAACGGCGGCTGACTGTGCTTCCCTCCCCTTTCCCCTCATTGCGATGGAGAGGAGAATCGTTTCAGTGTAAACGCTGCTTCCTCAAACACGATCAAAATGGTCGATGAAATGTTGCGCCTGAAAACTTGGACTATGAAAGGTGTTCGAAGTGAAATGTTTGATTGCACAAACATCTCCGGCTGAAATACATTTTATTTCAAAGAAACTGTTAATACGACAAAAAAGCAAACGGCCATTGTCAACAACAATTAAAGCCGAGTAGTCTCCTCTTCGCGAGGAATTGATACCCACAGCCAATTGCCTTCCAACAGTGTTCGGCTGTCGAAATGGAAAGGCGTGCCTTTTCGGAAGAAATCACAAAAATATGAAATTGTCGTCCAGTGATTGCTCTCTCTAAAGACCCCCTCCCACTCCCCCCCTCTCCCTCACCCCCCCTCCAGGACCAGAGCTACTTCCTCGCGTCCGTGAACCAGTGGGGCCTGCAGCGCTCCATGTTCCCACTAGGTCAGCGCGCATGACAACTCACCTCCATCCCTCCCCCCTTCCTCTACAATTATCTCATCTTCTCTCTCTCTCTCTCTCTCTCTCTGTCTCTCTCTCTCCCTCTCCCTCTTTCTCTCTGTCTCTCTCTCTCCCTCTCCCTCTCCCTCTCCCTCTCCCTCCTCCTTCTCCTCCCCCCTCCTCTCTGTCTATCCCCCTCTTCTCTTTCTCTCTGTCTCTCTCTCTCTCTCCTCTCTCTCTCTCTCTCTCTCTCTCTCTCTCTCTCTCTCTCTCTCTCTCTCTCTCTCTCTCTCTCTCTCTCTCTCTCTCTCTCTCTCTCTCTCTCTCTCTCTCTCTCTCTCTCTCTCTCTCTCTCTCCCTCCTAGCGAGTACATGCTCCGCTGCAACGCACGATGTCCCCCGCACCTTTCTCTGTGTTTTTTGTGACTCGGCAGGCCGGCTGACCAAAGCGGCGGTGCGACGGGTGGCGGCGGAGGCGGGGCTGCACGTGGCGCGGAAAAAGGGGAGCACAGGAATATGTTTCATCGGGAAGCGCCCCTTTGGGGACTTCATCGCGCAGTATGTGGAGCCGCGGCCGGGTGCGCCGCCGCCGCAACAGCAAACCCACAGTGCACTCATGAATACTGTTTTAGGGCCGCTCTTCTGTTAGGGTTTGTGATTTTAGGGTTACAAAAAAATGCCCAGGACATGAAACCAATTGTGAATGAAACAGTTGTGCGGTTTTCCGTTTGACAGGACCGCCTGTGTTTTTGTGATAAATGCTCGATATAAGAACCGACGATAAAAACTAAAGACCACATTGGATTTCGCTCGTGTTTCAGAAATGGTGAGAAAGAATAGCGTCGTTAGTTTCAATTTGAGATGTTCAATGCTCTATAATACTGTGTATTTGTGCGGACGCTCTAGAAACCCGCGACATGTTCGTAGTAGAAACCCGTGATAGGTCCGTGCTGCTCTGGTCGTAACGACGGGGGGGAGGGGGGGGGGGGGGCGATTTACGTGATGCTGCTGCTGCTGCTGCTGCTGATGTCACGCGTTGCAGGGCGCTATTTGTCGGTGGAGGACGGGTCGGTGTTGGGTGAAGTGGCGGCGCTGTCGGCGGTGACTCACGGGCAGGGCGCGCGGATTGGGGGGCTCAGGGAGCGGTGGTTTGTGGCCGGCAAGGTGAGCGGCGCTCTTCAGGGCGCTGCTGCTGACTGTCCGTGTCTGTGAGTGTTTTGCGTGTGTTTACTCATCTTGATAAACCCTTAATATGGTTTATTAATATGGCTACAAAAATGTGAACGCTTTATCACGTTGTCAGTTTTCATCGATTCCAAAGTGATCGAGAGGTGACATTTGAGTAACCTTTCCGTTTGGGACAATTGATTGGGTTGCGGGGTCAGCGCCGTTCGCATCGCATTGTATTCTCTGAGTTTGGTCCACTGCGCATTGCGAGGGCAATCAATTGTGGGGTCCACCGTTAACGAGAACACCAGATCCACCCACCTGCGCGCCATCACTTACGAAGCTCCTTTGATCTCAAATATATACAATGATAAGCTCTTTTACTGCACAACATGGAGGAGGAGCACAACCCAAGTGCGCGTTTTCGACTGGGGCAACACTAATCGGGACGCAACGCCAGCTGATCCCCATTGTTATTCTAACGTCGGAATTTTATACTATCGCGTGCCGCTGCTGTGTCCGTGTATTCTTTTGAGAGCACTAAGTGTGGCACAAAGTTAGCTGAACCATAATAGTGCATAGAGACAAAACAGTATGATGCTGCTGTTCTCTGTGTGTGTGTGTGTGTGTGTAAAAGTGTGTGTGTGTATTTGTGTGTAAAAGTGTGTGTGTGTGTGTGTGTGTGTGCGTGTGTACGTGCGTTTTTGGATATGGGGGTGTTTATGTGAAAGAGTGTGTGTGTATGTGTGTGTGTGTGTGTGTCCGTGTCCGTGTCCGTGTGCTGAATCTGGGTCCGCTGCTGTGTGGCCTGGTGGCAGGACGTGGTGCGGGGGGAGGTGCACTGTGCGCCCGGCTCGGACCACCCTTCACTCTTCACCAATACCGCAATGCTGCGCTCCCCCTTTTGGGTGGCGGGCCGACCACCGGCGGCGCTCGCTGCGGGTGAGCCTCTGATGGTGGAATGCAAGGTGGGCGGCCGCAATTCCTGGTTCAATATTTACGATTTATTTAGGTTATAGCGATTTTATACTCAATTGTGTTTCAAATTTCGTTTCCCCGTGCGACCACAAGAGCATGAAACTGGACATCTCGCCTCCCCCTGTTCCACCATACATGTTTCCGACAATTATCATGCTTGAGACTGCGAGTGACGAATTTTGCCTTTTTGGCGGTGAACGCATTTGTTTAACATTGCTATGTGGTTTCATTTTGCCTGCAAACGAAGGTGCGCTACGGGCAGCCGCCCGCCCCGGGCACACTCTGCGCTGCGACTGCTTCCACACCTGCCGCCAGTAGTGCCAGGATGGGGCTCAGCTTTCAGGACTCTGAGTTTGCACGCAGCAGGTGCGGTGCCCAGCTCAACGTCGCACTCTAATTGTTTCCTTTGCGACTTACCATTCCTTCGTTCGTTATTGCGACATCGCTGGAGTTATGATGGTTTTAGTATTTGGGTCAAGTTTTGCCTCTCATCAGGGCTGTGGCCAGTTACAGTGCGAAGCAGTGCTTTTGTCATGTCGTGGAAGGAAATCTGTGGCGTATAAGGAGGTGATGCTGATCGTGCGGGGGGGGATGTGGGTGTGCAGGTACTGTCGGTTGGAGGAGGGCGACATGGAGGTCGGGGAGGAGGGGCTTCAAGTCAGGTTCCACGCACCTCTGCGCGCGGTGGGTAGCGAGGCCGCACCACAAATCCGCACTCCCCCCCATTGTTTATATAGTTTTTGAAACATTAGTAACTGAGTGGGCGATTGAGTGGGGTGGATGAGTCGGTGTGCAACAATTGTCCGTGGGCGAGGGAAATATGAATGGGTCCATGAGAGAATGAGTGCAGTGGATGAATGTATGTATGTATGGGTGAATTGGTGTATGGATGGGTGAGTGAGTGTCTTGAGTTGGAGAGGCAATGGAGTGGATGAGTCAATGTGCGGGAATTGTCCTTAAGAGGAGAAAATGTGAGTGAATCAGTCGGGGGATGAGTGAAGTGGAATGTGCAGATCAGTGAATTCATGTACGGACGGGGGAATGTTTGAGAGAATGGATGGATGAGTGGCAAGTGGGTGTGCGAAGGAATGACAAACGAAGAATGTGGCGGGTGAGGGACATCGCGAAGGATGAAAGGATGGGCGGGGAGCTATTAGGAAATGAGAGGATGGATGGGTGGTATCCCCCAATACCACCTCAAAAGCTCCCGACCATGCTACTCACATGTGCCCCTACCCAACGCAGGCGTTCTCTTCGCGGTCCGTAGAGCCTCATTCCAATCTGCCACTGTCCTAACCCCGCCCCCTCACCTCATCCCCAATATCGCCGGACTAAATATCGTTCCCCACTCAGGCACCCCTTACCTCCTTATAGGTACTTACATGCCCTAGCTCTACACCCCCCAACTGACCCGCCTATATGCAGAAGTCGCAGCATGGGGCATCCGCCTAGCTGACAACCACCCGCACACACCGAACCCTATGGGGAGGGGACTTCCAAACAACCACCACCCCAGGTACAGGACACCCTGCCCTCACATCCCTCCTAAACTCCCACCTCCTACCCCTCCATAACCCCATCCCTACCTTCCCCCGCAGCGGAGGTTGCCTTGACCACTGGCTCTCCACGCCCCCTTCACCTCTCTCCCTCCCACCGTCCTCTTGCTCGATATTCCCCTCCCCCTCCCACTTCACTGACCACTCTGCAATCCACCTCGTCATCCCCGCCCCTTTCTCCCTCATGGCACATCCCCCCCCTCCCCATACTCACCCCCACACACATCACACGACGCGCAAACTTAACTTTCGACTTCCCCTCACACCCGACCACATAAAAGCGTACCAATCAAGCACCCCCGACCTCATCAACCATACGGCCGCCCTGCTCCACGCAGAAAATCTCAACACCTCACACACCTCAGCCTCCCCCGACACCCTCGACACCCTTGCCTCACAATTCACTACACTCCTCTCCCAACACATGGACCACGCAGCCACAGTTTGGCCCCTCCTCCCCGCCAAAAAACCCCGACCACCCCAAGCGTCCCTTGATCCTACTTGGCTTACAAAGAAAACACGCACTCACATACTCAAACTCCGCAAATGCAGCAAGAACAACGGCCCCCTCCCCTTCGCCCAAGCCCTCTTAAACACAACTGAATATCTTTCCCCTGACGCCATCAAACAACAATGCCAAACACGCATACGCCAACTCCTTCACGCCACCACCACAGATAAGCTAAAGAAAATATTGAAATTGAAATTGAAATTGTTTACAACATGACCCGGCAAACTGGACCGGCTGCTGTCTCACGGGCCACTCTACTTCCGCCATACAGGACTTATTTAGCAAGTTGGGCCCGGGTCTCTCCGACCAGGTACATTTCTTATCGACACACCTATCTGCAATGTGTGCCGACGTTCCTCGGGAGTTATATAACTGTAAGCAACCGCAGTAATTGCCACAGTCCCCCCACCTAAGCAGTAACAGCGTAATAATTTTGTAATCAAGAAAAACAGATCTAAAAATAAATCCACTTGTCAAGAAATGCAGAACTAAACTGCTGCTCGACCTTCACGATGCACGGCCCGCTCCCGCCGAACTGGGGTGTCGACCGGCCTAGGCCGGTCGGCGTTCGGGAGGGACGACGGGCCAGCCTAATCTAGCTCCCGCGTGACTTCGGTCTTGCCGAAGGTAGGAGGGGAAAGGCTGGCAAAAAACCCCTCCTCGCGCGGTCGCTCGTCGATCCCGCCGCTCCATCCCGTAAACCCCGCCCCAAGGTCTTGCCGCGTCCACCGACGCGGCGGTCCTCCGTGTCGAGGTCCCCCATCACCTCGAGGACAGGTGGGGGGGACCGAGACGCACAGACATAGAAAAAACTAGCGCTCCTGCCTCCGCGCCTGAATTTTCCCCGCTCATTTCCCCGGTTTTTCTCTGTCTGGTACCCGGGTACCTGTCGGTTTTCCGGCCTGTGGCCGTACCCTCCCCCCTCTGATCGCGCGTCCACCGAGCAGCATGTTCTTGAGCGGGGGCCTCCGCGCTCACCCGGGCCCACGCTCAAGGACTCCTAGGAGTATTAAGGTCTGTCGGGGTAGTGGGTGTCGAAGAGGGGGGGGGGCAGGTCACCGTAGCCAGATCCGGCGGGCCGCGGGCGCCCGGAATTAAGCAAAACCCTCCGTGCCGGGTTTTCCGGCGGCGCCGACCCAAA